>CABHPQ010159361.1:21992-36680 GCA_902168405.1 Peromyscus aztecus
TTGTCTCTACCGTTTCTCATATGCCCCCAGCATCCCTTGCCACTGAATAATCTTCCCTACTGTCGACTGAGCCAGCCGAAGGGCTGACATGCAAATTCGAGCTTTGAATTCTACCGACAACTTGTAAGACAGCGCTCAAAGCCTCTGCTCAGAAGGTTCTCCAAAACCTCCCTCTGTCCTGGCTCCCGCCCCTTCTCATTTCATCCCTTTCACATCCTCGCTGCTCCTCATCCCCAAAAGCTCTTCTTCCACTTTGCTGTTTCAAGGCCACCCACGTGTCCTCGGCAAAGCCCCCCACCCCTGGCCACTCAGACAGACCCTGCGTGTGCTTCCAACATACGACTGGTCACTAGGTGGCCGTCCTGTGAAAATGAAATGTGAAGTGTGAAGTATCGCTCTGGGTGCCCTCTGCACCTGCAATGGTGTGAAACACATTGTAGGTGCCAAGTACACTCCTGCTGGACTCATCGGAAAGAAGTGAAGTGTGTGATATATTAACTATGCTAAGTGGAGGTGGGAAGGCTCAGACATGGAGTCTGTGACGGGCCATAGAAGATCTGAACCCAGGATTCAAAGCTAGCAAAGAGTCAGCATAGGTAATAGAGCCCGTGCTGTATACTCTGGTATGGGCTGAAGTGTGGGCAGGCAGGGTGAGCGCATGGTATCTGTTCATTCAGGCTAACAAACTACCACAGCAATGTCCACTAAGACTAATCAACTACCACAGCAAGGCTATTGGGATGGAGAGGCCCCAGGACCATGCCCAGGGACTGGAAAGACTGCTTCTCTGGGTTCTAGGCATGATCAGTTCTTTGCAGATGAGTCTGTCTGGACCTCAGTCTTCTGATCTGTCAGATGGAGATAGTGTTGAAGCTGACCATTAGTTCTCTGGGTATACTGCTTCCACAGAAGGTCCTTTAGCCAACACTCCTTCCAGCTCATTGACAGCAGGAACTCCTCTTGATTGAAGTCTGTGCCCTCTACACCCAGTCAATGGTAGTGCATAGTAATGAGCACTCAACAAACTTGGTGAATGCATGAATGAGTACAACTTTTCCATTCATGTCAAAGAAGCATTTGAATGCAGGTGAAAGCAGTTCAGGAAGCATCGAGATGATTATGATGGTCATGGAAGACTGAGCAAAGCAGGTGCTTGGGAGACATTAGCCTGGACCTAGAAGAGAGAGAGAGAGAGCTAGAGGTAACTCTGACTGAAAGCTTAACTGCAGGTTGGCCGTCCTCTCCTCTTAGTCACATGATTCTATGATCACTCCCTTACGTCTTTCTTCACCCTACAGTTCCTATGTGCTGTAGGGCATAGGGCTGCAGACCAAACAGGAGACATAAGGCAAGAGAATACATCCAGGAGACAAGGCAAAGGGGCCTGAAAACACTCCGCATGCATTCATCCACCCTTGGGGCAAACATTCATTGGGTACCCAGCATGCCAAACCTCCTGAAACTGTGACAAGGCAACTAGACATGATCCTCCTGGCTGGCTCAATTCTGTATGTGTGTGTATGCACACACACAGTGTCCATTCACCTCTCCCCCACCCTCACCCCAGCATGGTGGAAATGAAGTTACCCACTGGGAAATGGTCTCACAGCTGGAAGAAGCCTCAAAGTTTCCAATGGCAACCTTACATAAACAAGGTCCCTGGGACCCAGAGGATCTCAGCCCACAGTCTTTATAAGGAGAAGGACTGGGCTTAGACTAGAAGATGAGAGACTTCTTCCGTTTTCCACCCACCTTTCTCCCAGCAGTCCTCTGCTTGTGCATGAGAAATCCTACCCAAGGCTTTGAGGAGGGGAAGCCAAGCCCAGGACTCTGCAGAAGGGAGGGTAGGGATGTATGGGAGAGCGGGAAGGGCGGGGTCCACTATGGCCTCCAGCACAGCCCCAGTTATTGTTTTGTCGGTTTGCTGTTCCTCTGGGCAGACAGAACATTTTCACTTCTGGTCCCCAAGTGTGAGAATTCACCAGGCCACTGGCTTCCTGTTTTGTATCAGCTTTTGCTCAAACATTGCCACTTCTAGCTGGGTTTTGCTCACTAAGCAGTTTTTAAAAATAAAATGATACTTCCATCTGCTCCTGTTTTGACCTTCTCAAACCCCTGGAGCATTGAAAGGAGCACCATAGATCGTGGGCTTCTTGGTCCTGTCACCTGAACCTACCTACTGACACTGGCTTGGAGCAAGGCCATGCAGACTCAAAGGAGATGCTATGGCTTTGAGCATCCCTGAGCTTATCCCTTGGTAGAAAAGCTCTCCATCTGGGTGCGCCCTTCTCTAGAAAGGCATGTGATCACACACGCCGTGTGGGATGTGGTTGAGGACAGGGAAGGAGAAGAGATGAGCAGTGTGAGTGTTAAGAGCACCAGGCATGGACCAGGCTTGGGGCAATGTGCAAGATGCCCCCAAGAGACTGAGAAACCCTTTCATTTGTTTCCTAAGAAGTTTCTGCCTGTGACCAAAAGCACACAAGGCACAACAGGGACTGGAAGAGATGCAAAGCCTAACTCTGCCTGCAGGAAGTGCTTGTGAAATGGGAGAGATCAAGTTAATCTCCAGAGAGACTGGATTCCCCATGGGGCCAGCCTAGTACCTGGAGGAGTAGAGAAACTGAATTAATTAATTAATGCATTGAAATCATGAACTTAAGAGAGCCAGAGAGTATTTATAAGTAAAAATCAGAAGAGAACAAGACCCATGAGTCTCAAAGAAGGCTCCTTGGCAATGTGATACGTGAGCCAGGATGTGGCAATTTGGAAATCAAAGAGAGAGTAAAAAGTAAAAGGAAGACCAGGAAGCAGGTGAGTGAGAAGCTCAGAGCTGAGATCAAGCCAAGGAGGCCTGAACCCTGAAAGGCCCACCCATCATTGTGAAGGGTTAGTATCTCACTGGAGGGAGAAGCCAGTTTCCTGGAAGGTAGACATCAGAGAATAACTGCCCCTTGGCCTGATGATCCAAGCCAGCAACCCAGGATTTAAGGAAGGTAGATTCTCACTCCACCTGAGTGTCTATTTCCCCAGCCTCTGTTTCCCTACCTGTGAGGCTAACATGAGACTGGGTACCTGGAGCCTCTGCCCTGATCAGTCTGTGTCCAACAAATGTGAGATCTGCCCTTTCAATACTGACTAGTTTAGGAGTGGTCCAGTTTTCTGTCCCTTCCAGATCTCCGCAAGATGCGAAAAAAATAATAGTAGTTAGAGTCCCAGACTCCTGGCATCTAGGGGACCTCAGCAGCCACCTTTTAACAGCCAGCTCCTAAATTGGAGTTGACACTTCATATCACGCTTGTATCTCTTAACGATTTATTGAACAGCTGGAGTGTGCCCAGGCCACTGACATAAGAGATTAGTTATTTTCTGATAGACAAGGTATGAGTCAAGAGGAACCTTCAAGAAATAATCTTGTCTTTTGCTTTCCCAATGCTGAAATAGATGTCAAATAAATGGCATGACCAGCGTGATGGCCACACAGCACCATGGGACAGAATGAGAACTAGATCCTTTTATATAATGACCAGTCTTTACCCTGATAAGCCCTGAGGTGAGACTATGTCCCTGAGGCCACAGATTCCGCTCAGGCTCCAGTACAGCTAGTGAGTGCTGGGCAGTCCTGCACAAATCATGCTACCTCTCTGACTCCCTCAGTCTTCCTATGTGTAAAATGGGCCAATAATAATTTCTGTGTCACAGGGTGGCCGCAAGGCTCAAAATGCAGAAGCATGCATGAAAATGTGTAAGCTGACCAGTTCTCCTCAGGCGGCTAGGCATTCTTTTCCAGAATGAGGCTGCCCTCTGTTTCTTCTCCAGTCAATTCTAATCCACAGTAAGCTTGTGTACTGTCCTTCATTTGAAGGGTTGCTAGAGACCCCTGGCCACAAAGGGTTGGGAACAGGACATGGGAGGAAACCTGGCCATCTACAATAGAGCCTCAAATGAATGGTGTCTAGTTTTGAGTCCTGAGGTGAGTCTCAGGAAAGACAGGAGTTGAGGTCCACAAAGTCTGGGAGTGGACAGGAGGGTTGGGGAACAGGAGAAGAGGACATTCTAGGCTGAGCACAGCCCTGGGAAGGACACTAAAGAGGAGCAGGACAATAGAGAGACTGCAGCCTGTAGCCCTCAGCACAGCAGGCTCTCCAGTGGGGTCAAGAAGGAAAGGGAGCAGGGAGGAGGACCGGGGTGGCCCTGGCACGGTGAAGGATCTGAGTGTCCAGCCTCACAGACCTGTTGCTTGGTGTCTAGTCCATTTCTGAGAAAGCTAGAATCTGCCCCTTCACAGCCGTCAACAGAGGACTCCTAGGGTGGAGCCACCGTCCAGGGCAAAGAAAACTGCTATGCCATGGGCCAGCGGAAGTAAGGAAAACAAGTGGGGGGGGGCATAAAGGGAACACAGAGCACGTCAGCGGGCTCAGAAAGAGGAAGTAATTCTCTCTCGCTTCTGCTTCTGGGCATGGGAAATACCCACTGTTCTCCCAGTCCTCAGCAGATGTCCTTGTCCTCACCTGAAGCCACCAACCTGGGCCCAGGACCACCTGGGGCTCCAGTCTCACCCTCCTTTCAAGTTCCCAAAAGTTTTTCTGAGTCCCAGGCACTTCCAAGGGACCTGATAGACCTCACAGACCGTGCTGACCATGGCAGAGTTGAAAGTGTTATTGGGGCTGCGTAACCTGTGAGTTCAAAAGCGGGGTGGTCCAGCCTGCAGAGCTGGTATCCAAGGAAGAAGGAAGCCGAAGGCAACAGGCTCCCCTTTCTGCATCTCTCACAGGAGTTCTTTGAGGAAGGGAGAGGATCCAAAGCCATGAAGGGTCTCTTCCACAGGCTTTCAAGGTGTTCCACAGGTGTTCAAGCCTATCTGAGCCGGGAATAAAAGGGCCCCCAGCCTGGGCAGGAAGCAGGAAGAACCTGCTAGGTCTGGCTCATTCCTTCCTCTGCAGTCTGCTGTAGGCCCATGAGAGAGAAGAAAAACAAAAACACAAAAAAACACAGGGGCCTCAGCAACAGTGAGGATAAGGAGAGCAAATAACAGCCAGCCCTCCCCTTCCTGTCTCTGTTCTGTCCTCAGCATCCTTCAGCCTTGAGCTTGGGGCTGGTTGATGCAGTGGCTGACTTGAACAGCACAGGCCTCTTCTGCCTTCCTCCAGCCATAGCTGATCCAGGAATTCAGTCTCTCTGGATGGAACCACTTTATACCAAATACCCACTGAGCTACATCTCTTAGTACCAGCTCCGCCTCCATCCAGTAGGTCACATGCAGAGGAAGAATTGATGAGGTAGAGGGAGGTAACGTGCTCTACAGTCCTTGTCCTTAGCTGCTTGGTTCAACCTCAGCCAGGGGCTCCCCACTGCTCCACCAGGGGCTCCCTCACTGGTCCACATCTCCAGCTGCTTTCTGCCATGTGAGGAGGGCTTTGCATGGGACAGCAGAGACTAGGGGATAGAACCCAACCTGTGCCCCGTGCCCGCCCCAGTTCAGAAGCTTAAACAGGGACATGGTTTCTAATTGTTCTGGTCATGTGTGGTGGGCACTGAGGCCTGTCACTAAAGGGAGAACTGGTCAGAGGGCGCCAACACCCATGGGGAAGGGTGGAAAATGGCCAAACCAAACACAGAGGTGGAAAGGACAAGGTAAAGACCCAAGTTCAGCCCTCAAGGAAGCTGGCCACTGATGGAAAGGTTAAAAACCATGTCTGAAATCACCGCTCTAACCACGTAACTCCCAGATGAAGATGACTGGTTCTGCAGCCCTGGTATCAACTTTACAAAATGAAATGGCAGGAGATTCCACATGACAACCTACCCTGTGGAGTCTGGGGCTCTTTCCACTCTGGGCTGTGTGAGACAGGAGAAGGAGGGCTGGCCTGGCTATGCTTCCTGAGAATTTCTCTCCTGGAATACATTTCTAACCCCAGGGAACAGTTGCTTCTCCAGGTCCCATAAGAAAACTGCTGAAGCTGGTCAGGCCCATCCACAAGGTCCAACTCTATGAGGGCTGGAAGAGGACCCAGAGAAGGCTCTTCATTCTCCATACTCAGAGCCAGGCCAGGCTTTTGGGATCCAGGAAGGCTGAAGGAGCTCATGATGACCCAGGAGCCTTTTCCCTGTGTAAAGAGATGCTAAAAAGAGAAAATGGCTTGGGAAGGGCTTTGCTATGCCATCAATCTTGCCTGACTCTCCCAAGCAATAGTGGAAGGATTGAGTAATGTATTTGTGTTGTGAGTGATCCTTGGTGCTAGGCTTGACAGCCTGGGCCCTCTTAAGACCTTACTCAGACATCAGACCCACTCAGGAGTTTTCCTACTCACCTCTCCTGACCTCCAGAGGCTAGATGCATCTCCATCAGACTCTTTCATTGGAGAACTTCATGTAGCCGCCATCTGGACTGCTCATGTGGCCACTGATGGTGAAGGGTGGCCCCACTTCTAAGTCCTTCAGGTTCCTGAAACAGATTTCCAATAAAGCCGTTGAAACTGAGAACCAGCCTCTCCCTGGGGCCTGTCTCCCTAAACTAGAACCTACAAAGTGGTTCCTAGAAATAGGGACAATCTCTAGGTCACTGACTCACTGACTTATCTTCCAGAAGAAGATTCATCTTATCTCTCAGGGCCAGAGGAGAAGCAGGTCTGCCCTGTGGCAGGAAATAGTGAGACGATGTACCCCGAGAGGACTTCCTGACTTCTGTTCCTCAAATCCATGACTTTCTTTGATTGCTCTTCTTTTTTGAATCCTACACTGTGGCCAAGGTTGCATTATTTGCAATCAGACTTGTCTCCAGCATTGACAGTGAGACACTTAGGGACAGAGAATATGCCAAGCCATCTTTGTGTTCTTAGAAATAAATACCATAAAACTGGCTATAATAAAACTTTTCTTAAAAAATAATGAATAGGTGGACAGGTAAGTGAGTGGATGGATGGATAGATGAATAGTGTATAGATGAATAGAAGGATGATACATGCATGCATGGATGAGTGCATGAATGTGTATGTGCATCTATGAATGGATGAGTACATGGATGAACATATGGACTCATGGATGAGTAATGGGGGTTAATGGGTAGATGAGTAGAGCAGGTGGGTGGTGCATAGATGAACTGGTGAGTAGTGGGGTGGGTAGATAGGTAGATTGATGAATAAGTGGGTAGGTGGGTGGGTTGATGGATGGATAGATGATTGGTGGATGTTATGGGATGGATGGATGAATGAGTAGTTAAGTTTGTACATGAGTGGAGGAGTAGGTAGATGGATGGATACCTGGGTGGCATGTTCTCTGCCAGGGAGTGAATACTAAGATGACTTCTGTCATCAGGGCCTCACATGGTGCTCTTTATAGGCATGTTTTACTCTGAGAACTTTCTTAAATGGAGTATTTCTGGTTTGCTTAGGAAGCATGGAGAAAGCCAGGGAAGGGAAGCAAATAAGTTCCATTTCTGTCTCTGATTCCTTTTGCATTATATTCAACCCCCAATGCCAGCCCACCCAGATCTGTCTTGGATCTACTCACCGGATTTGGTATAAGTTGAAGACAAAATTAGGCCCTGGGAAGACAACCAGAAACAAAAGTGAAGATCTCTAGGGGAGGTGATTATCATCTCTCTGGGATCATGTGGTGCTTCCCTCACCTGCCCATAGTGTAAACAGGCTGGCCTTGGGGTGTGGTGTGGGGTTCTCAAGACCCTTCAGGATCCTTCTAACAGGAGCCCTGATCACCCTAGGAAGGAAGCATTTCTAGAACAGAGCCCCCACAAAGAACCAGACCTAGGCTTCACTCCAGCTTCATGTTCCAACCCTGTGATTTTCACCACCTACCCGTCTACTTCAATAACAGAAGCTGAGGGATGAAGACGCCACTCAGTTGGTATTTATCTAGCATGTGCGTAGCCCTGGGTTCCTTCTCAAACACAGCATAAACTAGGCGTGGTAGTGTGCAGCTGTAATCCTAGCACTTGAGAGGTGGAGGCAAGAAGATCAGAAGTTCAAGGTCTCCTTAGCTGCATAGATCATTCAAGGCCAGCCTGGGCTAGAGGCTGTCTCAAAAAAAAAAAAAAATGTAGGCTGTAGCTGAACATGATGATGCTTGGCTATATTCCCAGAACTCACTAGGCTGAGGCAGAGAGATGGAGGGTTTGAGGTCAGCCTTGTATCCATATCAAGGCCATGTATAAAAACAGGGCAAAAATATAATAACTTCTTCATTGTGTAGAATTTTAAAAACACATGCTGAGGGAAAAGTACATTGGTACATGGTAGATGCTCAATGGATCATTGTAAATGCACCCCTGGGAGGTTTCCTCTGTCAGTGTTCCAGCATGCTCTCCAGGCTTCCCCCGTTGAAAAGACCACCGCAAATTCCGGAAGACACATCAAGGGGTTGGGGGTGTGTGCAGGAGACACGAGTAGCCCCGCAGACAGAGACTGACACATAAGGAGCCAGCCTGCCGCCCTGGCCTTCCAGGCACTGCTCTTGGTCTTGGGGAGTTCAAAAAAAAATAGAAGCTGGCTACTTCTTCGAGTGGGAGGAGCCTCCATTCCCTCAATAAAGGCCCCACCTCCCCATCTGAACCCCGCCCCCACCTCCCCATCTGAGCACACCTCCCACCCCCAACCCACCCACCCCACCCCCTACCCCCCACCCCCGCGTGCGCTTCAACTGCTCAGCCATCCACTCAAATCTTCAACCACTGCAACCACCAGAGGAAATGTTTTTGCATCCCGCTGGGCTGAAAGGCTTGCCACCCCGCCCAGCCTTGCCAGCTCTACTGATGAGGAAGGGCGGAGCAGAGCTTGGGGCTGGTTGGCATGGGGTTCACTCACCGTCCCAGCAGTACCCGCGCTGGTACCACTTGGCTAAGCTGTAGCCAAGGATGGACACAAGCAGCAGTGACAGTCCCACTCCAAGGATCATGCCCAGTGTGCTGATGGAGTCCTCACCTGCAGAGAAGCCATGAGTCCTCACAGCCACCGTACCAAAGCCCTGCACCACCTTACAACTTCCCTTCTCTTCCTCCCACCACCCACCACAGTCCTCCAGAAGCCTGCCACGCTAAACTGGCTAGTTCAGCCCTACTGTGCTGTCGTGGGAATGCCTGACACCTGAATTTTGAAACTGCATTCTTGTGGTATCTTCAGCATGTTAATCCAAAGGCACAGCACCCCTCTAGCAACAGATATTTCAGGACTGGGGAGATTCCGAAGTCATGGGCATTTTTCCTTAATAGAAGATGCTCTGCCTACTTGAAGAAGAGCCTGGGAGGCCTAGCCTCAGCATAATCATAGTGGCCAGGAGGGACAGCCTGGAGACACTCAAGGACACAGACCATAGGACCCCAGGTCTCTCCCCCTTTTGCAGAGCCCGTGTGCCTAGTCTACCCAAAGTGCACTCTGCCTGCTCTTTGCTCTTGCTCCTTCTTCCTTTTTGTGGGCTGAGCTCTCGGCTGAAAGTATGTCATTTTTAAGGCTAAGCCAAGAGCAGGAGACAAAGAGCATTTGGAAGTGTGTGTGGGGGGGGGGGGGGGTCAGTGAGAGGACAGAACAGAAATACAGAGAGTGACCAGGCTCTGAGGCTGATGCTGGGCACACCATGGCAGCTCACCTGTGCAGGTGAGGAAGGGGACGCTTTTGAAGTGTGATAGAGAAATAGAATGACTCCCTGTGTCCATGGCCTGAGAGGCAGAGGCTCGAGGGATGTTACCACGAGTCTGAGAGCTGTGTTGGTTGAGCACAGACATTGGGAGTAGGCTAGTGCATGAAGTCCAGCCCCATCATTTGCATATGGTGGGAGCCAGTAGTCCCTTTACCCTTCTAGGTTTCAGTAATTCTGGTGGATTATTGAGACTAATACAAAATGCACAGTTACTGGGACAATTAATGGAGATGTCAGGAAAAGAGGGCACTTGGGATCAGACCTGGCACACACTATGTACTCAACAGATGTTAATGATATCATTACTGTGTCATCATTATCACCACCAGATTCATCAAACACTGCAAGTGTGTGTGTGTTATTAAGTACATCATTGTTCGCTTCATCCAAGCCACTCTCCCAAGCTCCTGATCTTCCTTCCCGGTAAAATAGCAAGGTTAAAGTCAGCCATGGTGGCACTTGGGAGGCAGAGACAGGTGGGTCTCTGTGGGTTTAAGGCAATACTAGTCTATATACTGAGTTCTAGACCAGCCAGGGGTACATAATGAGAACCTGTCAAAACAAGAAAAAGAAGGTTATTGTTCTCCACTCCTGAAGACAAAATGACTGTCAAATGTAGAAAGGAGAGGGTCTTTCTTTCTAGTCATAAGTTTCAGAAACCCAGACCCATAGAGAAAGGGAAGACATTCACAGCTTGGGCAGGAAGTAAGAATAAGATTAGCCCTCCTGGCTATGTTAGAAAAGAATGCCCAGCCTAGGGAAAAATCAGGAGATGAAGGACAAGTAGTTTACAATGATGTCAGTGAATCTCAGAGAGAGAATCCATGCTCTTTACCTAAAAATTGAGCCCAAAAGAGACAGCAGGACTCTCAGATGGAATTGTGGGAACCCAGAGCTAAGCAGAGCCCTAGAAAGACAGTCAGAACCCACTTAAGAACAGCACCTGGGTAAATGGAGTCTCAGATAGCCTTAGAGAGCTGCTATGCCATGTCACAGCCTGGGACAATCAACAGCTCATCACCAAGAGAGGGAGAGAAGTCATGGAGCCCCTGCAGACCTGAAGAAGCCATGTGGAGGGGCCCCAGATGCCCTCTGCAGTACCTTGCCTAATTGATGCTCAAACCCATCCCCATGTAGATCACCGTGGGTGTTGGTGTGAGCTGGTGACACCAGGAACTCTTCATTACTCCTCCAGACTCTTTAACTCCCTTAGAACAAAGGAGGAACAGGGATTTCCAACACTGCTGAAGAGTCTGTCATCTGAGCAAATTAAGACTAAAACTAAACATTAGATTCTAGGAACAACAGAGTCACATTGCTGGCCCACTTGGGTTTGTCAGCTGACATTTGTACCTGCTACTCACAGCATGACAGTAAAGATGACCAGTGTCTCAAAGGGATTAGCAACCATACAGAAAGGCTTGATGGAATGGATTTGTTCTCTTCGGCACCTCTGCAAATGTATAAGAGCATAGCATCCACTACCTACCCTCTTGAAGCAGAGACCAGCCCTTTCAGACACCAAACCTTCTGGCACCTGACCTTGAATATCCCAGCCTTCAAAACCATAAGCAACAAATTCTCACTCTAAAAATTAGCCTGTGTCAGATACCAAAGGACTAGAGCAGGCAGAAAAACATGTTGAAAGGCACTGAACTAGAAGTTGTCTCAGTGGGGACGAGAACAGGATAGGAGAACTGTGAGTAAGTAACCTTGTGCTAGCCCAAGATGTTAGAATTCTGCCCTTACTCCGGCTGTGTGACAGCACACGCGCAGTCCAGGAGTTAAGCAAAAGGTCTTGCATCTTATGTCATCAGTGTGCGCTGGAGACTACCATGGTCACACAATCAGTGCATGCGTGGTGTAGCTCCATACCGGGAGCCCTTAAAAGCCGGGTGCAGACCCCACCCTCTCTCTCTGCTCTGCTCTGCTCCCTCTCCCCTGACCCCTGACTATCTTTCTCTCTCCTTCCTCTCCAGGCCTGACTTTCCTCTCTCCTCTCCTCCCCTGCTTTCCTCCTAATAAAGCTCTGAATACTGATACTGGTCATTTCCGCCAGTAACCAGCACCATAACCAGTGCCGCTTGTCATTCTTTTATTGGTGCCGTGTACTTGGATAGGACATTCAGCCCACTCTGCATCCAGGGCGGAGCCTTGTCGGAAACCTATACCGAGGGCCTGCAACTGCCCACTCTGCTTTTTCATTTGCCCAGCCACCGGACCCCCTCGCACACCACACCCGCCAACCAGATTGGTGAGTTTTTCCCCTTTCCGACCCCCGCCGTTTCTGCAACTGCAGCCTGAGCTATATTCCTTGCACCAGACCCCCAGGGGGTCCTTGGGCTGCACAGTAACCAACTCATTCTCTCTCTTGACAAAGAGGTCAGTTCTGTCGGACCCCCGGGGGTCTTTGTGCTGCGTATGCTCCCAGCCCTTAGGCCTCTCCTCTCTTGACTAAGTGGGGAGTAACCTGTGCTGATTCATAGATCCTTCTCAGGGACACCGGGGACTGGAGTCTGATCCAGTTTCTTTATTTTAATTTTTTTATTTTTCTCTCTCTGCGCTGCAGCCATGGGACATAGGGACTTCCTAAATATCCCCAGATACCGTTAAATTTGGCTGCTTGAACCCCAATATTTCACAGGAATTATCTAACTTCTGCCAGCAAACAGGCAAATGAAAAGAGTTACATTATCCCCACACTTTTACCCAAACTCTAAAGTCTCTCTCACTTTCTGACTCTCTCTCTTTCTCCTGACCACATGCATTCTTAAACCTAAGGAATCTCTGACTTCAAAGAACCTTATCTTATCTGTTCTTTGCTCTGTGCTCCATGCTCTGCTCTCTGCCCTCTCGTATTGGGCAGACTCTACAGTATCAGATGGGCCACTTCTGCCCAACCCTGGCTCTCACCTTAACTCACCTTAACTCCTCCCACTCATTCTTAGGCTGCAGTGAGAAGCACAGATGGGTCTGAAAACAGGCTAGGATGCATGCAAATAAGTTTACAATCAGGACCCACATGGGAATCACAGTAATCAGGATGACTCTTTAGCCAGAGATCAGTTTTTAGCCAGAGATCAGTTTACATCCTGCCTCCTGGCAGGTCTTCCTAAAGCTGTCCTCAAGCCAACAGACATGGGGGGGTGGGATTCAAGACATGGAATAAAATCTGTCTCTTGTCTCCCAGACCTCTCTGACATAAGGGCTAAAACTTAAGCATCTGGAGAGAAAGGCTCCTGACCCCACAGGCGAAAGTTTCAGCTGTGGCATTTAAAGTGTACCAGGGGAGAGATGAAAAAAGCCCGAGAACAGAATTGCCAAGTGCTGGCACACGCTGCCCGGCTGGCTTCCAAAAGCCACTGGGTCCCTGTTTTAAGTGGGGAGGGGCAAGGAGGGGGAAGCCATGTGGGCTAGTGTGTGCCCTGCCAGGCCATCAATTGAGCCTTGTTCAAAGTGCCACCTAGAAAGACAACCGGTCAGCTGACTGCACCCAGGCACCAAGGGCCATAGGAGGATCAAGCTGAGACCTCCAGCACACCAAGGCTCAGCCACAGGCTCGCTTGCAGGGAACCCAGAACACAGCGTGGAAGTGATCCATTTCTTTCCTTTTGGACATCAGAGCCACTCACCCAGTCCTGGGAGTTTTGGGGACTCACCTCTCCTTGCTTCCCTATTGTCGGGGTAGGGAGGACAGCCTTACCTACCTCACCAGATTTAATTGTACTCTCAGGGTTATTTAATGGGGAAAGATTTTCCAGCTAAGGTAGGAGCTTTCATTTCATTGCTCCCTCCATGTGCCTCACTCCAGACCTGTCAGCAGGGCTTCCCATGCACAGGGACACAGACAGGGCCCTGATCTCTGCCTTGTTCCTAATTCCAAAGAAATAAATTCTCACCCCACAATCTTTTCTCTTCCCAGTTCCCTCTTCTAATTAACTGTTCAGCTAATGGTTGCTTTGGACCATTAGAACTAGAGCCCAGGGATCATCAAGTAAGAAACTGTACCAGCTAAAAGGTATTTACACCCCCAGACCCAAAAGTGTCTGGGTTCTACAAAAACAGACTTTAATATAACCATCTATTACTGTTAAATGCTCTCAACAATTGATCACCTGTGTCTCCTGGAGCTAAACTAGTGAAGGAAACAGATGCCTTAAATAATCTACCTCTAATAAAGCTTATCTCAGGTAAAAATTAAGCAGAGTACTGAACACTACAATGGTCACTAATTTTCTCATGGCTGCTTCTCAACATGCTCAAAAATTTTCCCAAGCTCCAGAAACCAGCTTAAATCAACCTGGACAGGTTGGATCTACTTCAGATAAGTGCCAAACACAAACTCCCCTGGTCTGGGAATACTCCAAAAATAAAAAATAAAAATAATAATGATTCCTTTTTCTCTAAGCTTTTTCTGTCTCACCAGTATCTTGTCAGCCAAAGGGTTCTGAGCCAGAAAGGATGGACAGCTCTGAGGCAGCAGGACAGCCCATCATCCCAGGATGCCTGTCTACCTCGAAAGCCCCCCTTCCCTACCACCCTAAGAGCCAACCAACGCCCACCAAGTCAGCTGGAAGCAGTTTTTCCGGGAGAAACAACGCCCCTATTCCTATTCACTCACTTTTTTATAATAAGCAAAAAGTGTAGAATGTTAGAATTCTGCCCTTATTCCAGCTGCGTGACTGCATATGCTCAGTCCACGAGTCAAGCAAAAGGTCTTGCATCTTACATCATCAGTGTGTGCTGGCAACTACCATGGTCACACAATCAGCGTATGCGTGGTGTAACTCCGTAGTGGGAGCCCTTAAAAGCCAGATGCAGACCCCACCCTCTCTCTCTGCTCTGCCCTGCTCCCTCTCCCCCATCCCACCATCTTTCTCTCTATTTCCTCTCCAGGCCTGGCTCTCCTCTCCTCCCCCCTTTCCTCCTAATAAAGCTCTGAATACTGATACTGGGTTCTGTCGTGACCATGACCTTTCCACCAGTAACCAGCACCACTTATCATTCTTTCACAAGACACTTCCAGGCACCCCACAAGTA
>CABHPQ010159362.1:0-26433 GCA_902168405.1 Peromyscus aztecus
AAGAAGTATACACACACACACACACACACACACACACACACACACACGCACGCACGCACGCACGCACGCATTCAAAAACACAACCTAAAAAATAGAGCCAAAGAAACCTGATAGAAACTCAAGAAGAAACAGGCATACCCACAAGCATAGTGAATGACAGACTTAAAACACATTTCTCTCAACAATTCATAGAAAGAGCAAAAAGTACATCAATAATGATAGAGAAGATTTGGAAATTATAATTGACCAGAGAGACACCAAGATAAAGGATAGGGAATCCTGAAATTGTCTGAAAGACTACATCTTCCTTAGGAAATTTTATTGATGTTTTCAGAAAATAAGGAGCCTAAGAGTCATAACCCTGTTGCTGAATAACTCAGTCTGCTCAGATATAAACTTGACGCATTGCTCCAAAAGATCAAGTTTACTTCAAGAAGGTGTGATGCTAGAATTACCTGGCAATAGATTCCAATGCCTGCACTGCAGCCTTGTCTAACTTATTCATTACAAAAATGTTACAATAATGCCTAAATAATACTCCTGGACTATGCATATTATTGTTCTCTAAAAATGGTGACATGATAGCCTAATCATTCTAAGTTGGCCCAATGGAGTGAGCAGGTGGTCAGTCACAAAGAGTGAGGTAGGCAGAAACAGATCAGACACCTCACTGTGCAACACTTTTCCTACCTCAGAGGTTAGCCACAGACTTCTGTTTGCAACTTCATTCATTATTACCCAAACTCCTCCCCTTCCTTTTCTATGAAGTACATAAACCCTGTTGTCTACTGCTTCAGGGACCTGTCCTAATTGCTTTCAGCTGATTCATGTCCCCATCTAAGTATGAACTATCTAGTAGGCACTTGATACCTGCATTATTAGTGCACATGTGTTGAGTGAGGTAGGGTTTCTGTGTGACTTCTAGTGTAGCCTCAGGAAATTCTCCATCTGAGTTAGCTTTGATGCACAAAAGCAGGCTAGAATAATGTCCTCTGTCCTGAACTGAATGCATTCATTCCAAGTTTGTTTACTAATTTAAGCTGCTATGCAGGCATAGATGCTGGTGTGAAGGAGTGTATTTTCATGGGTAAACGGTGTCTTGACAGTTTTGAAGGATAGACTCTCATGTTATCATATGAGCATGTATGCATTTGCATTTGTATTCACATAGACTCATATATGCATAAATCTCTGCATGCATACACACTCAGACTAATTCCTTCAAGGCTGTACCTTTGATTTGTAGTTTAGGAGTTCTGTACAAATACCAATCTACCAGCGTGGACTTTTGCTCTCCTGAGACTAAAAGAAGAAAAATGATTCCTGGATTTTTCTCACTGTAGATGCTACTGGCTTACCTTCTCAAACCTTCCCTATATTTTAGATAAAACACATACACACTCAACCCCTGCTAACTAGTCTACCTTCTATTTTGTTGTGAGGTAGTCATGGTATTATTGCTGTCAATATTAGTTGTATTGTTTGTTACTTGGTTTTTTGTCTTCATGACTCCTTGAACAGAGGTTGAACTATGTCATTCTTCTGAATTTATAATGGCCTGCTGCTGGCTAGTTTTGTCAAAGTGAAATAATCTAGAATCACTTGGGAAGTGAGTCTTGATGAGGGATTCTCTAGGACAGGTTGGATTGTGTGCATTCTCTTTCAGGGACTCTCTTGATTATTAATTAATTAATTAAAGACCCAGCCCACTGTGTGAAGTACAGTTCCCTAGGAAGGTGATTCTGGACTGCATAAGTATAGTAAGCAAGCTGAGCATTGACAGGCATGTGTGCCTTCATTTCTTTCTGCTCTAGACTATTGGTGTGATGTGACTACATGTCTCATGTCCTTGGTGCCTTGACTTCCCCACAGTAACGGACTGTAATCTGAAATTATATACTAAAATAAACCCTTTTCCCCTAAGTCATTTTTGTCAGGGTATTTTTTTACCACAGAAACAGAAGTGAAACTGGGGCAAGGCTCCTAATGGTTTTCATATTCACTAGCTTAGAGTTACTCTCTATAAAATATAGCCCCTTGTGGATTAACATCTGATCGTTTTCTCAATCAAACATGATGGAATCTCTGAAAATATTTTCTCTGTATAATCTATCCTCATAGAAGGCAGTATGTTGTGGTGTTCTGTGGATTTCCTTCTTTCTATGTGCATGCATGTGTTTGTGCAAGTGTGTGTGTGTGTGTGTGTGTGTGTGTGTGTGAGTGCATGTGTGTTTCACAGTGTTGCTCTACTACATTAGATCAATGTTCATGAAAAATAGCTATGTAAAGCATCAACTCCATACAATACCAACTCCCAAATCCACTCTTCCGAAGTACACTCCACTCTTGATCTCCTACACTGGAAAGTAGTCCTTTCCCATTTCCACATTGACTTGCCTCTTTGTTTCTCATTTGCAGCTGTGTCTTGTTCCCCCAGCACTTGATGATTGTGCTTTTTGCTCCCTGTTCCAATAAATTAATTTCAAAGCTAAAATGCAGAACTCACTCTTGACTTATTTCGCAGGGTAGGATTAAATTTGTCTCTGGGTAGAAGACATAGGCTAACACTTTGGGTTATCTGACAGTATTTTGACTCTGTGTTTACATAACATGCTGAACTCTTTAAGGTTCCAATCTATCTGGCATCTGAGCAAAATGTGAAGTGAGATACAAAATTAGCAGATAGAAAAAGGCCCAACAAATCCCTAAATAATTTCTAGAACACAAGGCCTTTTATAGTTACGGAAATGATACATATAAAATACCTCATAAGCATTGAAATGAACTGTCTCCTGTTCTAATGACAGGCATAGGCTTTAGGACATAATTTCTGCCCCTGGTAAAGGCCCCTGCTGCTCCAGAATCATGGAACCTGACTCCTATGCAATCACACTCTAGATGGCCTGGAGAGATTTTCTGCATGTAGAAGGAGGCTGAGTCCAGCTAAATTGACCAGGATGCAAAAGAGCATCTTTGACCATGCTGGCACTCTGTATAGCATGTAACCTCAGAGGAGGCTGGACCTTCTAATCTCAGCAATCACATTCAGCCTAGCTTCCCCTGACCCAAGTAGGGAAAGAATAAAACATAAATAGAGACCAGGAATGTTCTAGCAAGAATTGATCTCTACACATGGAAGAAAATACCCGGAATGAAGATCATCCCTTCACGTGTACCACCTCCAGTGATTTTTCATAGACTGCTTCCAAAGAACCTCAGCTGCAAGGCACCATAAACAAGGTACTCTCCTAAAAGAGGCTGCAATGAGTTGGAGGTGCTGTTTAGGGGTCTTGCCCCAACTCCATTATAGTTATGGATGAAAGACAGCTTTGCTTTTCTTACGAGGGGCAAAAATTATATTCCCGATCTAACTGCTCTGATCTCACCTCACCACAGTCTTGGACTCAGCTTACCACTTAAACTTCATTTCCTAGCAACCACATAGCATTTCACAGTAGTATCAAATTCTGTCTCATCCAAAACTACCGCAGCTTCACAGGCCAGGTCAGAAAAGTTACTATACTGTGTCGGAGCCTGCCAACCAGTCAGCTGGGTAGCTGGATAAAGGCGTGCAGATTGTAGAGACAATGAAGAAGACAGAAAAGAGTCGAGAGGTCTGCGAGTCAATGCCGGACAGTCCCAAGTTTATTTCACAGCCAGCTTATGTACAGTCTTGAAGGACAGAGGTAGAACAATGCACAGCACAGGCATTCAACCACTGTCTATCCTGTCCTTGAGTCAAGGAGCAGTCAGTTTAATTTTCTATCTCCATGTACCTCCGGTTGCCATCAGCAGCCTGTGTCGTCTAGCCAGATATTGTGTTCCTTCCTGTGGGCTAATCAGGACTTTCTCACAGCCCTGGAGCAAGCAAGCTTGAGCTCTATTGACTCAGAATATATTTCAGAATCAAACTGAGAAACCGAGTCAGCTGTGGGCTCCCACAATACTGGTCCTAGAAAACAGGACAGCATGACTTGGTTACGGAAAATGTGGAGAAAGACAAACATTTTATGCAAAATTCCCACATCTTGAGCAAGTCTTTCTGTTTTTCATTTTTCTGTGTAGAATAAATAAATAAATATAAATCTCTGTCCATGTTGTACAGCCCTGTGGTTTCCTAAAATTACAGTGTGAGATTTTATGCTATTTGGGTTACACAGCAATTATCACCTGCAGATGCTGTTAGAAACTCAAGCATAGTATAAACAGTACTTAGTATTTCAGGGCACTTTATTTGAGGGTAATCATATACTCAGAGCTTCCTTAACCTCAACTTATTTCCACTGGCTATGACTTTTATCTTTCTGATGCTCAATTTTGATACCTGGTCCCCTGACAGCCCAAATATCTTTGAAAATATGTTTACTTTCTTTTAGAAAAATATCTCAATGTTTAGGTCCTGTCTTAAGACCCGACACTAACTGTCCTCCCAGGAATTAGAGCTGCTTTAGTAAATACTAACAGTGCTCAAGAACTGATATTGGTGGAAGCATTAAGGCAACTCTAAATAGTTAAAAGGGAGGTTTATTTTGTGGGGTAACTTACAAGTAAAGGGATAGGTTACAGGGTCTGGGAAAGGTGTAGCATAGTCCAGCGGTGTTCTCTGGAGAACTCTGCTCGGTCTACCTCCAACATCCAGGATCCAGGAACCAAAGCAGCCAGCATATCCGGGTCTCAGGTCTTAAGGACTCCCTCTCGGCCCTGCCTCATAGGTGTGACAGTTACCGGAAGCCTCAATGGGGGTAGTACTTCCAGGTCAAAGCTGAAATAGCTACCCACTACAAACTGAGGTAAAGAAGAACATGAAAATAATTCACTTTTGAGCACTTGCCAAAGACAGAATAACTCCAAGAAATGATAGAGGGTCTCTTACCTTGAAGCTGTGAGCTTATATTGTACATGTTAAGCCATGTTATCTCCTCCTAGTTGACCTTTTCCATGTCACTTGCTGTAGTGTAAAGGCTTAGAAGTATATATTTCTATCCTTCTGAATATACTTTTTTGTCTTTATCTACCTCTTTCTCTCTGAGTGTGTGTGTGTGTGTGTGTGTGTGTGTGTGTGTGTGTGTGTTGTGTGTGTGTGCTATGTACACACATATATGAAAGCAAATGTGTATACACATGGGGAGACCAGAGGAGTATGTCTGGTGTCCTCTACTTCAATCTACTTTACTTTTTTTTAGACACAGACTCTCAGGTAACAAGAACTTCAACATTTTGACTAGATTTCATGGCCACTAAGCTCATAGGATGGGCCTCTTTCTACCTCTAATGCTGGAGGTAGAGGCAAGTGCTATCATGCCCAGATTTTTTATGTGAGTGTTGGTGATTTGAACCCAATTCTTCTTGCTTTCACAATGAATGTTTTTGCCTAAGCTCCATTGGCCAAGCTCTGATAGAGCTTGCATTCATAAGATACATACACATTGTGAAGCTCCACTTTATAGTTATATCTATACAAAGAAGCTCCAAATAGCTCAGTTTAGAAATTGACATGCCAAACTATTTTCCCAAAATTAACACTTTCCAACTTTAAGATGCCACGACTTTCCCCAAAAATGTGTAAGTTACCCAACTCTGCAGCTCAATAGCTTTTTATTTTTATATACAGTTTTTGTGGGGGTGCAGGACAAGCACTTTACCAACTGAGCCATCTCTTCATCCCCCACTGTTCTTCATGTATTACATCTAGAACCTCTGCCACACATGCCACTCTCCCATTAAGATATGCATAATCCTATTGTTGTCACCTTCCAGTTAATTCATCCTGGAATTAACTGCGAAGTGTATAGGCTATGGATACACTCTTAGTCTCATCTGAAAGTATCACTTCTGGCTGGCAAATCAAATGACATGCATCCTAACCCAGAGGACACCAGATAATTTGAAAGAAAATTGCCCCACACTGTACAAGGTTCTCTAGAGCCACTTACCAAAGGACAGAGGTTGGATACAGAACACTGTTGACCTGCAGAATGTCTGCTATAGGCTCTACTGTCTCTACTCATTTTACTTTCCTTTTCCTATGTTGTCATCGGTGTTTTGGTTATTGAGCCGTTCCAGTCACAACTCCAAATTTCTCTTTCATTCCAGCATCAATCACCTCCACTACAGTAATTTCAGATGTGGAAGCGCATCACCAGATTTTTTTCACTTGTGATCAAGCAAAAGGAATTCAGAATGAACCAACAGTGAAGGATTGTGGTGCAAGTGGATGGGTTTTGTCATAATTTAAAACATACCAAATACAGGATAAAGGTATATACACAGTCATCTGAGAAAAGTGGACCATATCAAAACACAACCTAACTTGTCCGAAGATGCCTATACAGTCTGGCTGTAACATCAGATAATACAAGATGTTCCCCCCTACATAAATATTTGCTAAAAGCCCATTCCTTTTTTCACTTAGTAATTTGCATGTTTTGGGGGAAAATCGTGGCATTTCAAAATCAGAACATCTTTACTATGGTAAGAACAACTTGATACATCCCTTTCAAAACAGAACTATTTGGAGTCCTTTTGTATAACAAATCTATGCTGTGGAAAAAGTGGAGCTTCATAATGTGTATGCTTCTTACATGTGCAAACTCTGACAGGGCTTGGCCCATAGAGCAAGCATTAGCTCAATTTACCATGCAGTGCCAGTTATGACACACGTTGATCAGGATGTTCAGAATTATATGTGCTTAGGGGTGGGGAAGTGCTGGGGAACATAGTCACTCGACATTCAACCTTTCCTTTGCAGCTTCTACTAATAAGCAGTGCAAAACTGATTGGCTCTTCTTATCTCCCTTCTACTCTGCATCACGGAAAGTCTAATGTTGTTAGCTGGCTTCTTTCAGCACTGCCTCCCTTATCAGGAGATGTGGGAAGGTTTCAGGGGACATGCTACACTCCTAAACCTTGACACTTTGAGGGTTTGTTAGGGATTTCAAGTTTGCATATAACCATTTATCAATCCTTGGTTATTTTATAGTTGCTAAAATGGGAATTAATAAATAAAAAATCCTTGTCAATAAGCACAGCTTAAGTGTGTCAAGATGGCAAAGGCAGCCTATTAGAAAGACATTAGGTGTCATCTCGATGCTCCTCGAAAAACTCAGCATCCCTTAGTGATCAGAGCACATGCCTTGGGGCTTGTAAAAAACACAATTTGATTCTGTGTTTGCCTGAATGAAATTTTGGATTTATTCTTCTTTCTCTTGGAAAGTGAAGACCCAGAGATCTAGTTCAAAGGCCTGAGTGTATAGCTTAGTATACACTTAGAGAGTATACCCAGCATGTGAGACACTGGGACTAATCTAAAGCCAGAAGAAGAGTGAGGAGAAGGAGAGGAGGAGAGAAGAAGGAGGAGAAGGAGAAGGATGAGGATAAAGGAGAAAGAGAGCTAAGGTAAGAGGAAGAAGAAGGGGAGGAAACAGAGAGAAGAGAGGAGGAAGAGGAGAAGAGGGGGGTGGAGAAGAATTTAAAGAAGAAAAACAGAACAACAGAAAAAAAGGTGTTGCTCTTACTGAGTTAAACACAATTTCTGTGAAAGTAAATGCCATACTATTCAAAATCATAACGAATATATTTGACAGATGTTTACTTAGTGGTCTGGGTTCTGGGGTGCACTGGTGAACCAAACAAGGAGAAATCTGCCTCCTCATCAAATTTACATTCCACAATAGCACTTAGAGTTCATGTGTTTCTTGTTTAACCACAGGAGTTTTTATTTTTAATTCGTTTTGCTTTCTGTTTTTAGCTGATTTCAGAGAGAAAATGAGGTAGAGATGTCATTAATTTGCTTACTGCGGCCACTTGTTTGTTTTGCCGAGGCAGGACCTGGCTGACTGTGGGTCTCAGTACTGTGAGAACAGATTGGGCTCTGCAAACCTGCAGGCGCCCACAAGCTCACTGCTGGGTCCTGCTCCTAGCTCTGCACTCCTCTCTCTACAAGCCCATGACACCTACTGCTTGTCTGAACAAATATTTGAAGACTCATGTAAATTTCTAGACTTGATGAAAAGTTTGTATTGTCTCTGACTCAATTTTGGTGTTGCCACAATCCTTGGATACGGTTTCTTATGTTTGCCCAGCATGCTAGGTCATAGAAAAGAGTGATTTCTAACATCTTTGCTAACATGG
Organism: Peromyscus aztecus; assembly: GCA_902168405.1. NCBI lineage: Eukaryota > Metazoa > Chordata > Mammalia > Rodentia > Cricetidae > Peromyscus > Peromyscus aztecus. The sequence continues at coordinate 8,131 of CABHPQ010159362.1, forward strand.
CATCAACCTTCTTGCTCTCTTTAATGTCAAAATCAAGAAAGACAGATTATATCTCTACCAAAGAACTCTTCTAAGTCACCGCCCATCTCTAAAGCTGGTCTGAGTCTGGTTCCAGAGAGAGAAGGTGGTAACCAATGAAACTAAGACATCAACCAGCATTTAATTCTTTCCCTCACCACAGCTGCTCAGTGATATCGGCAGAGTCTCTTTGCTGACAGTCCTTTCCACTTCTCAGTGAGTATTTGGCTTCATACAGCTCTATGTATAAGCTTCACTTCCAGGACCACCTCTTCAGAAACAGATATCAACCTTTATTCTGTTGATAGCATTTATCATTCAGTAAACTGTGGGATAGGTGAGACCACCGTAGCTCATAAATAATATTTAGGACTCCTACTGAGATAAAACATTTTGGATAAGAACATATTTTGCATTCTCTTCACTGAGAGCATGAATTACTGCTGAATACATCCTGTGTTACTATAGTAATTGATTTACAAAATAGCTTTTATGCAGCACATACAAATTCACTCTTTTTCCAAACAGGAAAGATTTTTAACTGCAACAGTTTGGTGGAGCAGAGAGCCTGCTGAGCTGAAAAGCCAATATAGCTATCTGATTAATTGATTCTGACCTCATAAATATTAGACTTTGGGGGCTCTAATGGAACTTCCCGAGGGCAAATTGCATGGTTCACCTCATTCATTTATATCTCTGGCTGACAGATGTACATTATAAAATGTCACTGACTGTGCTGGCAACAAATGAGCTATAACATTTGCATCTTGATTCTGTGGTGGGATTTTCATGAAACACTTTTGCTAAATGATTCCAACAGTAGTGAAGCATTACTAACTGTACACCACCCTTTCTACATTCATCAGTCTCTCAGCATTCATATTGATCTGCTTTACTTAGAGCTAAAATTATAAAATTTATAATTAAATTAGACAGGTTTTTCTATTAATGTATACTATCTTTCCTGCATAGTTAGCGATGGCTGGCAATCATTAACAATTTATGGGAACTCTGGTTGTGGCATTATTATCAATAAAGAGTGAGCTAAAATTCCAAACTTCAAAATGAGGCAAAACTCATGAAATATATCATAAATTGATAGACTTGTTGAAATTCACGATTTCAGCCTCATAATAATATTATTCCATTTGGACTGTCAAACAGACCAGATGCTCACTGAGCAGAAATGGGGGGAGAGGAATCTACATGAATTCTATAGTACAAGTGAAACACAGGCCATGGAGATGAATGGTCAGTTAAATGCTTGCTCTGAAAGCATGAGAACCTGAATTCAGATCCCCAGCACCCATGTGAAACAGCTGGGCATGCCAGCATGCATCTCTAATCCCCAGCACTAGGAACATTGAGATAGGAGGAGTCATGAAGTTTGCTGGCCAGCCAGTCTAGCTATATTGGTTGGCTCTGGGTTCAGTAAGGGACCTGTTAGAAAATTAATGTATAAGAGAGGAAGATATCTATACACATATGGAAGACACTTGATGTTGACCTCTAGCCAACACATGCACACATGACCATCACACACCCATACATGCACTTGCCTGTGAGCAACTGCACACAAGAAAAATATATATACTTATATACAAAATAAATGACTATGGAATATCATTTACACTTAAAGAGATGCTTAATATTGGCATGGTTACTCAGGCCTATAATCCTAGACACTGAGAAGCTGAGGCAGGAGGACTGCCGAGAGTTTGAAGACAGTCTGGGCTACAGAGCAAGACTCTGAATAAAAAGTATTCATAAATGCTAGGGAATAAAACAAAATATGATTCTATTGCATAAAATGATGCAATCACATATTTTAACATAATAACAGATTTAGTGAGAAAAAAATCTGTGTACTTATATTGTAAACACATAAAATACAAGAACTTCAGTTAACATTAATATTGTCATTGGAAGATATTAAAGACCTGAAACATTTAGTTTCAGGAAAAGACTGAGCACCACTATTTCTGCCAAATAGAATAATTTAATAAATACTCATGGCGGGCTGGTGAGACGACTCAGCAGGTAAAAGGCAGTTGCCATCTGGTTGATGACCTAAGTTTAATCCCTGGAAACCACATGGTCGAAAGATTAGCTCTGGTTAGTTGTCCTCTGACCTCCACATGCACTCCATGGTGCACACGCACCCCTAAGTAAATAAATAAATAGGTCTAATACAAAAGTCTGGGATATCATTATTCTTTCTTGTGCTAGAGTCCTAGAACTGAGGGAGATTGTTTTAAAATCAGTTGTCAAAAAGTTAAGTTAGGAAAGACATTCAATTCTTTCCATGTTCAAAAAGCTGGAGAATTTGAACACAATGGACAAAGATTTCTTATTGTCACCTGGCAGTCACCATTTTTATAAAGCTTTAATTTTCTGATTATGTCTCTTTAAAAATCTGGAAGAAAAGTAATATTCTTCAAGCAAGTCAGTTACAGAGGAGTCAGGAAGCTCGAGCACGGAGATAAGAGGCCAGCATGTAAACTGGCTAGTGACAAGCTACGTCTCAGCCAGCCACCTGGATATGTGCAGTGTGCCTTTATGCGCTGACTAGAGCCCAGAGAATAAGTGACCACAATACTCCAAAAAGGCTACAAATTGGAAACAAATAATTTCTAATGATATAGACAAATTTACATACTAAGGTCCTGAGTGAGAATCCAAAATGGTCTGGAGAGATAGATGGCTCCGTGAATAAGAACACTTGGTGCTCAAAAATGAGACCTGATTTACACACCCAACACAAGAAGGATGTGGTTTTAAATGAACCTGTACTTCCAGGCTGAGGGCAGGGGCAGAGAGAGAAGGACCCTGGGGCTTTCTGACCACCAACCTATTTTTTTTAAAAAAAAGGAAAACTCCAGATTCATTGAGAGAATCTGCCTCAAGGAGAAAATGCAAAGTGATGTTGTCTACCTCTGGTCTTTATGTGCTCACACATGGACATATGAATCCATATACACATGCACACATTCATGTACTACATAATACATTTCCCTTATACACTCACGCATACATGCACACACACACACACACACACACACACACGGAAAAGTTCTTGTCTTCTTTAGAGAGTAGGTAAGTCATGGCACAGAGACCTATTGGCCTCTGACAATGTCTCTTTATATCTTAAGACTTCTGTCATTCTTGTGAGAACTTAGGGGAGATTAACTACTGCATTCATAGGATTTGTGAAGCACAAAACTCTAAAGATGCAGAGTGGACAAAAAGCAAAACAGGACTTCTTGATTTACATAAAGCACTTTATGTAGCTGCAATCTATAGGCTTGTGCTTTCTCAACATTTGGATCTGCTCTGTGCTTCCATTGCTCTAATTCTCATTAATTTTCCTGTCCCTGGATATCTGTTTCTTTATATACAACATGAAAATAACATTAGCACATCACTTTTGGTGAATATGGTGGTTCACATCCATAATTCCACTACTCGGGAAGCTGAGGAAGAAGAATTATGATTTGAAAGTCAGCCAGGGATATAGAATATCTTGTCTCAAGAAACCGAAATAATAGTGAATAAATCATAATATGTTTTTTTGGATTGTTGTGATTAGTTATGATTGTTAAATAATCTATATGAAGCTCTTAAAATAGTGATTAACACTGGGGAGTTAATAAATAAAAACTATTAATCAACCTTAATAATATAATTATTGCAAATAATAAAAAAGAATATTAAAAATAAAAGAGAAAAATGGAAGAACTATTGATAAATGCAGATAATAAGTAACAGCACCCTAGAGTCTTGTCTTTCCATTTTTGAATTCACCATTCTTTGATTATCTACTTTTTCTAACTATATGTCACTTTCTGAGACTACTAGTTGTTTCAAATTTTATTCCTTCTCCTGGGAACAACATAATTATCTATTTTATGAGGCACAGCTCAATTATTGGCAGGTTTCAGAAAATCTACATGGAGCTACAGTTGTTAATGTATGCTTTTTATCCTCCCTAGTAGATTGAACCTTCCCCCAAGAAAGAGACTCTTGGGTTTTGTAGTTTCTGTGGCGCTACAAATATTTGTTTAATCGAGTCAAATTCCCAGTCTTACTTTCTTTATTTTTTATGGAAAGCAATTACTATATCATGACTTTTCCCAAAATTCCTATTGCTGTTAAAAACACATACTGTTTTATAACATGTAACATTGCATTAGGATAACATGAAGCATTTACCACTGTAATAGGAAAATTCAAGCTATTGGCATAGGGTACAATTTAGAATCATGTATAAAAGGAAAAAAAATAAAAATAATACAGGTATTTGTCATATACTCCAGAATATAAAAGTTCAAATATACCTTAGTCTGTGTTGCCAGTCAGAGTAGGACATATTTGCTTTTAAATTTTTATTCATGATTTGAGTCTTAAGCCACAATTTAAGATTCAGTTTAACTCTGATTTTGAAGATTGTTGAAAACCCAGCCATCAAGCTTTGCTGATCTGTTTTTCATGTACTCAACTTCAAGACTTCTTTAATCCAGAGAATGCCTGGGCCTTGTCCAAGTAGGACAGGGTAGTTGAGCCAAGACGCTAGACACTGATGTGATTAGGGGTTTGCAAGTCAATGACACAGTTCCTCTAAGCCTGGAGGTGACCACTGAAACCAGAGTAAGCAGTCTGAGGAACACACCCCCGCCTGCCAAGCGAAGATTAGGACTATGGTAGAAAGAGCAGCTTTTGAGGTCAGACAAAACAGAAACTGAATTCTACATCTACCATGTGTTTACTGTGGGCAAGACTTCTTGCCTGCACGGCCCTTAATTTCTTATATATAAAATTAGAAAGACAACCCCAACTTTAAAGGGTGACTGTGATAACTGAGAAAACAGACATGCTTTGGCTTTCAATACTTAGCACATCAACTCTCTGCACCCCTGCATGTAACCTCTGAGAACTTTCACTTCCCATGTCAGAAAACACTGCAGACGATTCTTAAGAAACCCCATTACTCAGCGTCGAAGGTAAACCACTCTGGCCTAGTCTATGAAGACAGTAAATCATAGCCTGCTCTCCATAAGCTCAATCACAAGTTTTACTTCTGTTTGCCAGAAAATTCTGTTTATAAGGTTGCCCTTTAAAAGACAGACTTATTCCTGTCCTTAAAATTCTTGGACTTGTATCAGCTAGAAACGTTGAGATTCACTCCTTCCCACCCACACACTTATCTTCATTTATAGTCCTTCATCCTTTATCCATGACACCTCTGGCTGTGTGCCTGGAAGAAAACTCGGGCAGTCCAGTTAGCTTACTTATGGAGTAGGAGGTGAGCAGGCTTAAGCTAATCTAGAGGACACCAAGAAACAACATCTAGGTTATGAAGGCAGAGCTTCAGTAGGGAAGGCCCAGACAACTGTCACCAAGAGTGAACATCAATCCAGCTGAGATGAGTTCATTCAGAAGGCAAAGAGCAAAGTGGCCAAGTTTCAAGATTCATCATTAGAAACTGGCCTCATTCTGCCCCACCTACTTAGGGAATCTGCTCAGCTCCCAGGCAAGTCATTCTGAGCAGGTAATGCAGTATATTCAAGTTACTTCCTCAAGTCCTCCCCAAAGAGAAAAAAATCATAAAATTGTATCATCTTCACACCACCCTGAATCCTCAAATATCCACAGTCTAGGAAGCTGTTTTGATGTGTGATCACACATGAGTGCATTTCTGACAAAGTAGAGAAGCAAACGGGGTTCTCAAACGTTTTGTTCCGGTGATTTATTTCCAACACTCGATTTAACACATCTGAAACGGGAAATGAGAAAATTAAGAAATCTGAGCGAAATAGAGCTAAACGGAACCGTGGAATCTGGTGTTAACTCTGTGGCTGTCTGCCAAGCCCTTCTCACGTCACAAATCTGAGTTCACTACAAGTGCGGGAAGTACTGCTGCGCCGTCGGTCCGGAAAGTCTGCCGGGAATGTGGCTCTGTTGGTTTTGCATCTGAAGCAGCATCCTGTAGTTAGCTCCCGTAGATTTGGCCTGTTGTTTGCTTTCTCTTTCACCTTGAACATTCTAGAAGAGCGCTTGGGTTTTCTGTGATTCTTTCCTGCAGCAAGAATCATTCTGGGTAATAGGAAGTTACGCTGCAGGCTGTTTTAACCTGAACTACCAGAATCTGCCATGGAGTGGGCTACACTGAAAGGTCTGGGCTACCTTGCCTTCTTCTTACTGTTAAGTACAGTAAATTAACCTTGTGAAAATGAGAAAAGGCTCTTCTCAGTAACTTCTCTAAGATAAATCCTGTGTGTGTGTGTGTGTGTGTGTGTGTGTGTGTGTGTGTGTGTGTGCAGGTGCTAGGCTAGCCTTGAGCTTTCAGCAATCTTAACTTTCTCAGCTTCTCAGTTGCTGGGGTTATAGACCTCAAATAAAGTGTATTTCCTTGTTGGGTTGTATTTAACAAATGTTCACCCCTTGCTCTGTTCGAGTGATTCTACTAGGTGCTAGCCACAGGAAGATATAAAACACAGACTCCCAAAGAGTTCATAGCTGGGAATGGAAGGTAAAATGTGCATGCAAATGATTCCAGCATTGTGTGATGTTTTTACCTCAGTGTGTAGTCATCTAGACTTTTATAAATTATATTATGGGGGCAGTAAGGAGAAAAGAATGCAAGTCCAGCTACAAAGAAAGAAGAGTTCCCTTATAAAATTTAATTGTATGGAGATGTGAGATGAGATTTGAAAAAGAAACAAATATTTCATCCAGAGAAAGCACAAACCATATCTAGCTCAAGAAAGGCATTGAAATAAGCAGACTGGGAGGAGCAGGATAAAATTGAAGGGTTGAAAGATGAGATAACAAAAGACCAAGGACCAAAACTTTGTGCCCCATAAAGGGGGTGGAGAGTCAGGGAAAAACAGTTGGATTGTAAAGTGGAAAGGCCAGATGGTGGTGGTGGCATGCACCTTTAATCCTAGCACTCTGGAGACAGAGCCAGCTGGATCTCTGTGAGTCCAAGGCCAGCCTGGTCTACAGAGTGAGTTCCAGGACAGCCAGAGCTGTTATATAGAAAAACTTTGTCTCAAAAACACCAAAGAAAAAAATCCAGAGGGGGTGGGGGAGGGAGGAAGGAAGGAAGGAAGGAAGGAAGGAAGGAAGGAAGGAAGGAAGGAAGGAAGGAAAGTAGAACGGCTGTAGATGAATTGCTAAATGGTCTTATTAATAAAAAAAAAAAAAAAAACGGAGCCAGAAGTTGGGGTGAAAAGCTGAGGGAGCAGAAAGAAGCCAGCCACATTCTTACCCACTTGGAGATCCTCCACCAAAGAGACCTACTTCCTGTATACCCACACCTATATGCCTTTCTGTTCTGCCATCTCATTTCCTCTCCGCTCAGCTACATCATTTCCTGTCTGTCTGTGCAGACCTCTAGACCTTTATGGTTAGTGCTGGGCTTTAAGCCATATGCCACCATGCCTTGTTTTGTTCCCAGTGTGGCCTTGAACTCACAGAGATCCAGACAGATCCCTGCATTCCAAGTGATAGGATTAAAGGTGTGTGCTACCATTGCCTGACTTCTATGTTTACTACAGTGGCTGGCTTTTTCCTCTGATCTCCAGATAAACTTTACTAGGGGACACAGATAAAATATCACCACAAAAGGTTGTGTTGAACATGAAGAAGAATGTAGATTGGAGGAGAGAAAACAGACAGGCAGGGGGTGGGTGCAGTTGTCCATGGCATGATGACCACGAGACTGGGAATAGAGAGGAGGAGAGAATCAGGAAAGAACAGTGAAAGCATGCATGTACAGGTAGAGATCTGGTATTTACCTTCCTCTGAGAAGTACATTATATGAAAATTGAGTAGGTTCCAGGTTGTGCATCTCAAGTGTTCAGAAACAGTGACACCTATATATCTGTCATCTATTTATCTATCATCTATCTGCCTATCTATCCTCTGTCAACCTATTTATCATCTATCTATCTATTTGTACCTGTCTATATCTGCCATCTGTCATCAACCATCCATCTATCTATCGTCTCCCTGTCATCTAACATCTATCATCCATGTATCGTCTATCTGTCTGTCTACCTATCTACCTGCCTACTTAACTATCAATTATATATCCATCTTCCAAATGGTGAGAGATGTCCAGATGGCATTTGGAGATGAGGATGGAGGAGGAGAAAGTACAGAAAAGAAAAGACAATTTCAATCTTTCTTCCCCCTATTTTCCCCCATCTTCTGCTATTTCTTGTTGTAGGAAGCATCTGTGGGTGGGAAAATACAGTTTTCAAAACCTGAGTTTAAGGCATTGTTTGTTCAAAATGAATCTATTCCTCCTACATATTCTTCATAAAGCTTAGAATTAAATATATTAGAATTCATCCATAAATTGTCAAATGTTATAAGCTATAATTTATTCACAATGTAACCAACTAGTGTTTATCACATGCTACATGCTTACCACACAAGAAAACTCCTCTTTGATCCCTTGGTTAGAAGAATAAATAAGGTATTATCATTAATATTTAAAACACAAAGTACAAATAATAGAACCAAAGTAAAAATATTATACTTCTTAGATTTAGATCTGAGTTTATATGGTATAAAGATCTTTGTTAAAATTATCGCCATCCTGGCTTTGCTTCCCCAAGACAAGATGATTTGTTTATATCCACATGATAGTTATATCTGATTCTAAGATCTCCAGCACTCTTCTTGAAACCTAAAGTAATCCCCATTTCTGTAATTTTGCTCTTCTTATCTTAAATGTATCATTCTTCCTGGGCCTCTGTTTTCCTTTCTTTAATACCTAGTCAGGACTTAAATGATAATAATGGTAAGCAAAAGTCAATGAAAACTATGACATATGTAACATTTATATGTAACAAAATATCTGAGTACCTGGCAAAATTAATTTACAATTGGTTTGATCTGTATTTGAGGTAAAGTCAGTTCTAGTCAAGAAATAGAAAATCAAGATTTTTCTCCTGATTTTCTTCCATTAGAACAATGCATCCCTCTCTGTTACCTTCCAGCCACTGAGAGACTTCTTAAGAGTTTCACAAAGGAAAGAGCCTTTATTGCGATCACTTCCTCCACTAGCCCAGGCTGTTTGCCTCTCCACTCTCCACACCCAACAAGGCACACAGTAAAGTCAGAATGCTTCTATTCAGTTCTTTATGTATAGTAATGGAAATCCAGAGTCTTAAATCTAGGGTGTGAATCTATCACTGTGAAGGACACTGATTCAAGTGAGACAGGAACTTGCTAAGGCGTGAGCAAATAGGAGTGCTTCACCCGAGCAGTGTGCATATATGAGTATAACTGAGCAGTGCCTGTATATGAGTGTGCATTTGTATATGAAGATAAATTTTATGCAGTTTGAGCTCAATGTGCATGAGTGTCATGCCTGCAGATTAAACCAATAGAAGATAAAAAATATCCTGAGAAAAATTGCTTCCCTACTAAATATGTACAGAATCTTTTCTTGTATTTATTCCCTAAATAGTACAATGGTCAGCTATATAGCATTTATACTATATTAGGCATTATAAATAATCTAGAAATAATTTAAATTATCCATAAATTACATGAAAATAATAGATCATTCTGTATTAGAAACTGGAACACTGACTTGAGTATCTGTAGACTAATCAGGGGCTAATTTCTCAGTGCTATGAAAGCATGACAACATAAGACTGTATCTATAGTTCTGTGTGCACAGAGAACTTGAACTCTGTCATGTGAGTAGGAAAGGAAGAAGTACGATGAGATGGACTATTCAAATGAAGTAAACATAAAGTAGTCACTGATTGCACTAGGAATTCTTCCAACAGGAGGAAAAAGCACTAAGAAATTAGGACAAAAGTGATCTCAGGTCGATCAGAGCATGAATGTTCTTTCAGCTATTATTGTGACTGTGGCTGGAAGGAGAGTACTTTACATCTGAGGGTTGTTATCAGGTTAACACAGCAACACTGTACAAAAGACTCCCTGGTGCCTTTTCATAACATTGGAATGGTGGCCTATGAGTCCCAGGCCTGGCTATAGGCACCACCATAAATCAATGTCATCATCAGGAAAGCAAAGCCAAAGAAGCATCTTGCCACCTTGTCCCCAGCCTGTTTTCTTAACAGAGCCACCTAAACTGCTTCCTTAACTGGAGCTGACCTCTGGGATACAAGTGCACAGAACAAAAATTAAATGATGTGGAACACACAGAGCAAAGGAGCTCAGGGAGATCTTGCAGGACACAGTGGTATTGGCAAAGGCTTTTATTCTGGAAACCCAGCTCTCACTTTCCCCCAAAGTGTTTCTGGGTCTTATGTGCTCCAGGGGAAGGAGCAGAAGGAAGGGCTCAGTGTAGCTTCCTGCCCCTCATCCAGTCCAATACCACAACTCCACCCATTCTTTTAAATATTGTGATACCATTATTAATATAATTGTAGGCAGGAATGATGCCAATATTTGGTAATGCTATCAAAGGTTGCAAATTCTGTGTGAAGAGTCAGGATTCTAGTATTATCTTTGAGATCTCATTGTTGAGTTTTTTTTAAAAATACACTTTATGTTTATCAATTGAATTTATGTATTAACACTATAATAGAATGATTTGATGTGGTTTTAAACAGAATAAAAGAAAAATGTTTTTTCAGCTAATAAAATCCTTTCCCCAGAAACAAATTGTAAAATAATCACTTTTTCTAAGTGGTTGAATGAGACAAACACATTCAGTAACTAAACATATCTAATTGATTATATCATATTGATGATAGAAAGTGAAATTTAAAAAAGAACTCTCTGTGCATTCCATAATAATCTAATACATGTTATTCTTTGAAGGCAGTAATTGTAAAATTTGTCTTTTTCATTCCATTGAGATTTGATTTTCCTGTATCTTGCTTTCTACTTAAAGACAGAAGTTTATCAGATTCTTTGTCATATGTGAAGAAGCATAGGAAAGGTCAGTGGTATCCACACACATCAAAGACCTATACAAATCTGAAAAGTAAGGTACCAAATTAAATATGATATTTATAGTATTAAGCCATGTGTCAACTAGCATGGCTACCAACTGTGACAAGACACCAGGACTGTAACTGGAGTTTTCTCCAGTCCCACCTGATCTGCGGTCAGGACGAATCTCTCTCACCCGCCAGTGCCACAGCCACTAAGACCAAAGTAAACACACAGAGGCTTATATTTATTAAAACTATTTGGCCATTAGCTCAGGCTTACCACCAACTAGCTCTTACATTTAAACTCAGCCCATTTCTGTTAATCTAAATGTCGCCACGTGTTCTGTGGCTTTACCTGTGTGCCATTACATGCTGCTCCCTGGATGGAGGACTGGTGTCTCCTGACTCAGCCTTCCTCCACCCAGAATTCTCCTTGTGTGCTTATCCTGCCTATACTTCCTGCCTGACTACTAGACAATCAGCACTTTACTTATTTATTTATTTATTTATTTATTTATTTATTTATTTATGTTTTGTTTTTTTAATATTTTTATTTTATAATTAACTTAATTTCACATATCAGCCACAGATTCCCCCGTCCTCCCTCCTCTCACCCTCCAGCCCTCCCCCCCCCAATCCGCCCCCCATTCCCACACCCTCAAAGGCAAGGTCTCTCCTGGGGAGTCAGCTCAGCCTCGTAGACTTAGCCTAGGCAGGTCCAGTCCCCTCCTTCCTCCCTACACCAAGGCTGAGCAAAGTGTCCCAGCATAGGTCCCAGGCTCCAAAAGGCCAGTCCATGCACCAAGAACAGGTCCCAACTCCACTGCCTGGGGGCCTCCCAAACAGTTTAAGCTAAGCAACTGTCCCACTTATCCAGAGGGCCCAGTTCCATGGGGGCTCCTCAGCTATTGGTTCACAGTTCATGCGTTTCCACTAGTTTGGCTATTTGTCCCTGTGCTTTTTCCAATCATGGTCTCAATATCTCTTGCTCATACAATCCCTCCTCTCTCTCACCAATTGGGCTCCCAGAGCTCCACCTGGGGCTTGGCCGTGGATCTCTGCATCTGCTTCCATCAGACACTGGATGAGAGTTCTATCATGACAGCCAGGGTGTGCAAACTGGAGGTGGTGGTGGGGGGTAATGGAGGGCAAGGGTCGGGGGAAAGAGAGTTTAGGGGAGCGGGAGGTGCCAGCTAGATCAGGAGCAGAGTTGGAGAACAGAGAAGGAGATACCATGATGAATGAAGACACCAGGGGAATAGGAAGAAGCAGAGTGCTAGAGAGGTCCCCAGAAATCCACAAAGATACCTCCACTGTAGACTACTGGCAATGGTCGAGAGAGTGTCTGAGCTGACCTGTTCTGGTGATCAGATGGCCGAACAGCACTTTATTTATTAACCAATCAAAGCAACACATTCACAGCATACAGAGTGATAGCCACAGCACTTGTCCTTTTCTTTTTTTTTTTTCAAAAAGGAATGTTTTAACTTTAATGTAGTAAAATTACATATAACAAAACAATTATCAAGCAAGAATTACAATTACAGTATCTAGTCTATTTATAATATCTAGTCTATTTGTATTTGGCAAAATTAAAGAAGATATCCTATCTATCTTATATTTGTGAGTCTAAGGTTTTATATCTAACTTATCTTTTATCATAACTAAGGAAATTATAACTATCTAGTCTTCAACTACATCAAAGACCTCAGAAGGATATAATATTACCTAAGTAAACAGGACGTGCATTATAATCACAGCATACAGAGCATTATCCACGGCAGAACTTAAAAAAAAATAAAATGAAGAATCCCTAGGGTCCAGAGTTTACCTCCATGGCCAACAACTTGTAAGGTTTCTGTCAAGTAACACTGAGAAATCTTCTGTGGTCTTGCTGGTTGTGTGCAGAATATTCTCTGTTAGGACCGCCTCCAAGTTCTCACCCTGAAATCAGCCACCTGTGAGGTATCTGTCTGATAACACTGAGAAATCCTTCATGGATCAGTTGGCTGTGTGCAAACTGCTCATTGTTAGGACTGCCTCCAAGTTCTCATCCTGAAACCAAAGTTTCATTTTGTTCCTTAAATAATTGTATTCATTTTATGTTCCATTTTGTTTGAAAGCAAATGTATGCCACTTGGAAATTTGGTTACATTTTATTTTCATTTTAATTTATTTATCTTTATTTTGATCATCTTGTGCTTTGTTTCGGGAAAGCATCTATTCTCTGTAAATGATACTGATAGGAAAAGAATTCAAGGTGCCTGATACCCATCAGACCAAAGGATAGTCAAGTGATTCATAAGCCAATTAGATGTATTTTCTTCAGCATTTTTATTTTTTGATTTATTTTTGGATACAGAATTGTGGTATATAGCCCTGGTTTGCTTGGAACTCAAAACTACAGAAACCTCGGTCTCTTTATTTCTAGGGCTGGGATTAAAGGCATTCACCACTAGGTTCAGTGTTAGGTCTTTTCCATTTTAGCTGATTGTGTGAGGTAGGAAATGATGGTGATCAGGGACTTTCATCATGGTGATGGACTCCAGAGTCTCCGGTGGCTCTTGGGTGAAGCCAGATAGCTCTAGCCAAGTTGCCTTCAATTGTGTCTTACTTATTCCTAATGCTGTTTCTTCAGTAATCGAATACATTCACCAAGTTAATTTTTATCCTTCCAATGAAATTCCTTCTCTTTGACTTAATCAGATATTATGGCTTTCAAAACAAACACACAGGAACAATATCAACAAAACCTGTAATTAACTCTGTATCCTTAATCCACCTCTGGTTATATTAGACTATGCTCAACCAGATAAAGTCTGAGGAACTAAGCATTTGGCCATAGCATTCAGCCACATTTCTAGATTATTAGTTCATGCCTTACTTTATTCATGGAGTTGTATATGTTTTTTTAAGTTTTGTCATCCCAACACGTAACAAAGTATTATTTTCTCAGTTTTATAGAGAAGGTTCACACAAATTATTTAAAAGCAGGGAAAATTTAGAAATTCAAAGATATCTCTCATTTCAAAACAATTTTTTCCAACTTAAGTACTCCATGAATTGAAATACTTGGTTAAAGGAATGTTTTGCCTAACATCCTGATCATGACTTGAGGGTGTTATAGAATAAATAATCCTAGAATTAATATTATAGGAGTTGGAATGCTGAACTGTGGTTTAGAGGATGCATTTGTTTGTGTGGCTGTGTTAAGAAATATCTGGTAACATGAGCATGAATGTTCAACATTAGTGTTGTTGACAGGGTAGGAAAGGCAGATAGAAGCCGACTTTTTTTTTTTACATTTTTTTCCGTTTTTCATATTTAGCCATGTTTTTGCTTCAGCAAACACTTACAGTCCAAGCTGATTAAGCATCCTTCACCTCTCAGAAGGTCAGGCAGCACCTTTGTGCTTTGTTAGACATTCTCCCAATGTGGAAAAGACCAGATTTGGTCACAACCTTTGGATGGGACTATTTTACTGATTTCCTACAGATGTTGACAAATATCTGACATTTCAGGTCCGGTTTAATCTCAACTCTTGATCTTTTCTTTAATTACTGTGATTTGAAAATTGCAACCATATGGCTGAAAAGAAGTCTTCATGAAAGCTTAGGAATGTTCCTTCCCTGACCTCTAAGAACTGCAGCGATATGTGTGAAAGCTTGTTTAGTTATTTCCCAGAATGTTGCCTTACATACTTCAAGTCATATTATATGCCATTTATTTTCCAAGCATAAGACAATCCCAAATTTGTGGGTGTACATGTTTTGTGATTAAATCTGTTAGAATCACTTCTTCACAGATAAAAAATACATTACAGAATATTTGCATGTATGAGAGGGTATATATGTGAGGTTTCTGAAATCTCAATCTATTCATGCTCTCTCAGTAAGAAAATATTTCTTCTTTTAGTCACTGAGTTATTTCACTTTTTCTAATAAATTTATATTTGAAATTCACCTACTTATAGGCAAAGATTATTTCAGTTATTAGATAATGAGCAAGGGAGGTACAGTCCCCAAATTTTAAGACTTTTTTTTCATTTCTATTTATTTTCTTATACAATACATCTGGACCATAGCATCCCCTCCCTCCACTCCTCCTAGTTCCCTCTCTATCTCCCCCTCCCCCAGATCCATCCCTCCTTCTCCTCCAAGAAAAAGGCTTCTGATATAATACCAGAATGGCTAAATCAGAAATAAACAAGTAAGATAGTATTTTAAAAAATCTATTGGCATGCCCCATGGCAGGTAGAGAAGACTGCATTATGTTTGAATGTATGCACCTGCAATCCCAACACTTAGAATCAGGAGGACCAGAAGTCTAATCAATTACATCATTCAAGACCATCATGAGATATATGAGACCCTATTTAAAATACAAACAAACAAAACCAGCAGTAACAGTAAAAAAATGAAGACTGTAGCAGAAAGCTAACACAAAGAAGTTGTTCATGAATGGCTTCACTTAGGGCACAGTATTGATATAGATAACTCTTCTGAAATAAACCAAGTAAGAATGCTAAGTAGTGAATTCCAATCATTCATAATAGAGCTTGGCAGTTGCAAATATCCTGTTACTCAGTGCCACTAGAAAACTGGCGAATGGAGAGGATAGTGTTACTCCAAGGCAGAAACTGGACCAAAATAAATGGCTCAGGTATTGTTCTAAGTACAGTAGAAAGCTGATAAAGAAGCTGGGAAGATGAGATTGATGCCTTTATGGTTACTTTCACTGCTAAGTGCAGACAAGGGTGGAAAAACACCCAGACATTGCACTAGTTAGTATCGGCAAAAGCAGTGCTGCTGCAGCTGGATACAAGCAACAGAGAAGGAAGAAAGTAGAAGTAAGGATGGAGATGGGGTGGGGAAGAAATAGGCAGGGAGTCTTCTCTTTCAAAGGTAAAATAACTTTTGAGCAAAGGTTCATAAATAATTACTAGTGTGAATTAGAGAAAAGAATAAAGATGTAAAATTATATCCTGAATTTTGTCATCTTGAGTGAGCTCATTTTTCATACTCAATCCCATAAAAGCATTTACAAACATACCCAATGGCATACATTTAACATAGCAGATGCATCCATATTAGATGCAACCCTTCCCAACTTTTTTTGCTCAATCTGGAAACGTCTTCAAATTTATTTAATAAAATTCACTGGATTTTAATTGGTATAGGGTAATTTATAATGTGAGTATGTAGTGATGTATTCTTGCTTTTCCATAGGAACATAGATAGATAGATAGATAGATAGATAGATAGATAGATAGATAGATAGATAGATAGATGCATATATATAGATAGATGCATATATATAAATAGATAAATATGTGGTTAGAGTCTTAAGCAATGCAGTTTTAAATACTTAAAGACAAACTGTTGGTTTTACTCCTGTATTACACATATGCACTGGAGGAACTGATGGGCAGATAATTCCATATTGCTTTTTTTTTAGACAGGATAACTTGTATCTTTATTCAATAAATTCAACAATCCCGTTCATTTTTTAAAGAGGTATAAAAAAATCCAATTTTATCACCAATGTATTGGAAGAAGTTTCTCTCTGTATCTGGACCAACAATAACTACTATTTTTTTTCTTTCTGGCCACTCATCCCTTCCTTGTATCTGGAAAGTCTTTATATAGAAGCCTCTGTCCTCAAAACATGCCCAAGCCTGAGTTTCCATGAAAGACCATTGAATGGAGCCTACATAATATGAAGCATCTGCTCTGGAAAGGATCAGAAGAGTTTTACCTAATTTGGAGAAGGAACTGTGAAAATAAATAACCCAGCAAAGCAGATTCGGGCTTTGGAGAAGCTTAATTTAAGATGGGCTTTTCACTGCCAAGTAGACAACTCCATTACCAATGTAGACGTTTGGACTTCAGTTCTCCAAAGAAATTTCTTGGTGAGAAGTGATAATCAGCATATTTCCAAAGCTATAGTGAAAGGTATTTCAGCCTGGCACACAGAAGGCCCAAGGGTCCATCCCAACACTGCATAACCTGAATTCGGTAGTACATGTTTATAATGCCAGCACTTAGGAGGTAGAGACAAGAGGGTCAGAAATTCAAAGTCATCCTCAGTTACATTGAAATTCCAGGTAAACCTGAGACATATAATACCCTGTCTCAAAAAACAAAAAGCAAAGAATTCCATTCAATGACAGTATAATGAGACAGATCTCCAACCTGAACCTCTAGAAGCAAGTCATAGAGGAGAGCTTGAGAAACAGACAGAAAAGTTATCCAGAAGACAGCAGGCAAACAGGTCACCATGCAACTCAGAGACATCTGTTTTTCGTTCTTTTAGCACGCTCCATGAACAAAGCTAGTGAAGACCTGCACAATTCCAAGTGAGCCAGGTATGGAATTTAAACTGAGGTATGTGGAGTGGGAAACGATGAGACAAAGGGCACATCAGAGGCCAATTCCCTTATCTTGCCCTGAAAGGGAGACCTGAATAAAAGGAAAGCCCAAGCTTAGAGAACTTAGTCCTGTCCCATAGAAGATTTGACCCATGATATTGAGACATGACTACACTGGCCACATGGGCTTAGTTAAAATGCGACTTAAAGAAGATCTATCAATGTCCTTGGTCCTCCTTGGACCCAGAGTATTGGACAACATGAATTTAGTGCTTGCAATATTGCCATCAGTGATGTTGAAAGAAGAAGTGGATGAGTAGAAGGGACCTTCAAGTCAAATGTCTAGACGAAGATTTGGGTAAGGATTGAGAGATCCCAGTAAGAGCTAAAAAGACAAGTTAGAAGGAAAGCTCAGCCAGGCCTTTGCCTAGTCTAAACAGTTCTACTGTATAAGGCATTGAGTTTCCCCAATCACTATGCTATGTAAAGTAGCTCAATAAAAAGGAGAAAAGTGGGCATATGACACATTTCATTCCTGACACATACATTAAAAAGAACATAACTTGTTAAAACCAGATATGAAGGATCATATACATTAAAATAGACACAAAAAAGTTACCTAAAATAAGAACTGGGACCTGCCTGCTGTGGAAGTGAACTCACACAGGTCATAGCATCTGAAGCTGTCTTCATAAGTGAGCTTTGAGAAGGTCACAGCAGGTGAACCTGCCTGCAGAAGTTGACTTAGAGAGGGTAGCAGCAGATGAACTAAGCTGTAGAAGTGAATTGTGGGAGAGTCAAAGCATGTGAAAGTGAGCTTTAGGGGGTCACAACATGTGGAGATCTGTGAAAGTGAGCTTTAGGGGGTCACAACATGTGGAGATCTGTGAAAGTGAGCTTTAGGGGGTCACAACATGTGGAGATCTGTGAAAGTGAGCTTTAGGGGGTCACAGCGTGTGGAGGTCTGTGGAAGTGAGCTTT
>CABHPQ010159363.1:8413-20611 GCA_902168405.1 Peromyscus aztecus
AGAGAGAGAGAGAGAGAGAGAGAGAGAGAGAGAGAGAGAGAGAGAGAAATGGTGCTCATGCTTTGTCTTTTCCCCCTTTTATTCTATTGAGAACCCAAGGCCATGGAACAGTGTCATCCACATTCAGAGTGGTCTCTCTGGTAATACAGATGTGCCCAGAAGTATGTTGCCTAGGTGACTCTACATCCAGCTGACAATGAAGATTAACTATTATATTTTCCAAGTAAGAACTTCATCCAACACAAAGTAGTAGCTGAGAACAGAGTAACTGGAAGTAAGAGGAACATGCTAGACTTTGCATCTTGCTCACAAATGCCTGAAAGACAGAACTTATGGAAGAGGGATTTATTCTGTCTTGCCATTCCAGAAGTTTTAGCCCATCATGACCAGGAGAGTGTGTTGGGGCAGAGCTGCCTGGTGGCTACGAATTCATAAAATAGATCATTCATGTGTCAGTGACATCATGAGCCAGTCACTTCCAGAACCCCACCTCTAGCCACTGCTGTGTTAGGGACCAGCCCAGCTTTGGGTGTGGTGGCATTGAAGATGCATTATTCAGTATCTATCATTCAACTGTATTTGTACCAGAATTTAGCTATGAATTGAGTTATGTGGGAGAGAGGCAGAGTGCAAGGCAACCATTTTTGTGATGTGAACCAGGGGAGAGAGAGGAATGGTTCTCACCCACCGGTACAGTAATGGCATTCTGATTGACTTCATAATCTGGAAGGACTAGTTCCCTTAAACACAATGTAATTGCGTAGCAGCCACGGATTCACCATGCAGGAGAAGAAGGAAGCTCCTTTGGCCACCCAGTGCTGCTGTACGGCTTTAGAAGTTCTTTTTAGGAGCTCTGCCTAGTCTAAAGCATGTTTGTCAGGCTTCCCAGCGACCCTACTAGGTATACACACTGTTGTGGAGTATTTGTTTACCTAGGCAAAGATGTGTTACATTTGTTTCTGCTGTGGAATATTACTTTAACTGTGTAAAGGTGTGTTACATTTGTTTATGCTGCATTTGTTTAATGATGTAAAGATGTGTTGCTATTTCACCTTGCCTGCCTAAGGCACCTGATTGGTCTAACAAAAAGTTGAACAGCCAATAGCTAGTCAGGAAAGGGACAGGTGAGACTGGCTGGCAGAGAGAATAAGGAGGAGGAGGAAGCTAGGCTCAAAGAAAGAAAGAGAATGAGAGAGAAAGAAAGAGAGATGCCTGGGGCCAGAAGCCAGGCAGCTGCCAGCCAACCAGACATGAAAAGTAGGAAAGTAGGACATACAGAAAGAAAGAAAGAAAGAAAGAAAGAAAGAAAGAAAGAAAGAAAGAAAGAAAGAAAGAAAGGAAGGAAGGAAGGAAGGAAGGAAGGAAGGAAGGAAGGAAGGAAGGAAGGAAGGAAGGTAAAAAGCCCCGAGGCAAGAAGTAGATAAAGAGAAACAGATTAAAATAAGAGCTAAGATAAGACCGAGCATTCACGACTAATAAGAAGTCTCCGTGTTGTGATTTGAGAGCTGGTTGGTGGTCTGAACGGAAGCCTGCTACAACACACTCTCCATGGATTTAAGTGTTTAAACTAGCTAGAGCGGGCTCTGCTTCAGGGATCTAAGAATCCAACCCCGAGTGCTGGCCCAGTGTCCCCTACTCTTTTCATGTCCATGACTTAAGATTCCATTCTTCCTTTCCCTATTCTTTCTCTCATCCGCTCTCACTCAGCATACGGCTAGGGAATAAGCAACCTCTGGTCACTTCAGTGGTCTCACGAGCGAACTTCTTCATGTGTACCTTGGGCAACAGAGAAAATCCAGACACGGCGGTGCGGGGCAGAGGGAACGACACGACATTACATCAGCTGATGATGATATGAACTGCCTGCTGTACCAGTTGCTCAAAGTCACTTGGCATAGCAGATTCTACCTATGACAATCTTTGACAAAGAGCTTTCAGACTATTCTAATTCCTAACAGCTACACAAAAGGAGTGGGGAGGGAGAGGGGAGAAGGAGGAGGAAAAAGAAGAGGAGGAAGAGCCATGAAGAATGACTCTGAAGAGCAAGAAAGAGCAAGCAAAGAGTTGTGTGGGTGGGGGTTGGGGGAGATCTGGGAGGAGTTGGGGGAGGGGAACCATGATCCGAATACATTGTATAAAATGCTCTATTTTCAACTAAAAATGACTCGGAGCCAGGGCAGTGGGGTTCATTGATTCTTATGCAAACCCCAAATACGGACACACCTTGGTCCAAAGATGCAAAGCATCTCTGCAATGAGCCACACGATGTGCTCCACATGGGGCATACAAATGTAAATCAACCCTGTAGCACTGCTAACTGGGGGCTTCCAGCAAGTGTTTTAGACAATGTTTAACAAAACTGCTATTTCCTCTGATAAACAGAGAACAGAGGTCTGGAATAGCCATCGGATGCTCTGAGTTCTAGACCAGCCTTCGTCTCTTTATAATGATGTTTCTCATTAGCAAGATGTTGATAATCACTCAACGAGTTTGAGTCAGAGACAAATGGAAGAGGCGGTGGAAAGTTAGTCTGCAAATGTTTGAGTGGTTCTCAAAGGTAAGGAAGGCATCCTGTGATCTTCATGACTCAGACCATTCCCCTGAAGACTTCACAGCCAGAAATCCCAGAGGGCCTGACTCATCCTCATATCTTCCTGAGCCCAAGTAGCTGATCTGCTTTGGATGATGTGGGCTGTGGGGACTTTATGTAACTTCTAACTCTGGCTCTACCATCTGCTGGCTGTAGTAGACCTCAAGGAGGTGACCTCAACATCCTCGTCATTGAGGTGAGACAGCATCTCTTCCTTATGGGGCTGTCATGCAGGTAAAGTGAAATAGTCTGTATTAAGTGTAATAGTCACAGCCAGGCAATGGTGTCCTGTGCCTTTAATCCCAGCACTGGGGAGGCAAAGGCAGGCAGATCTCTGTGAGTTCAAGGTCAGCCTGGTCTACAAGGTAAGTTGCAGGACAGCTAGGGCTGTTACACAAAGAAACCCTGTCTTGAAAAAATAAAAACAAACAAACAAACAAAGGTGTAATAGTCACATAACATTCAATACTGGTATGCAGCAGCCATTAAAAAGAACTGAGCTGGAGAGATGGCTCAGAGGGTATGAACACTGGCTGCTCTTCCAGAGGACCCGAGTTTAATCCCCCAGCACCCACATGGCAGCTCACAACTGTCAGTAACTCCAGTTTCAGGGTACCCAACACCCTCATACAGACATACATGCAAGTGAAACATCAATGCACATAAATAAATTTTAAAAAAAAAAAAAGAGCTAGCCGCTTAACAATGTCTCCAAACTCTTCACCACTGGCCAGTGCTCTGCATGGCTCTGTCCCATCCAACCTTCAAACAATCATCTCTAGGACCCAACAGCAAATAAAGGAAGACTTCAGGTCTTTGTCCTACACTTTCAATGCAACTTCTATTTAGTAAGACCCACCAACACAGACCGCTCATTGTCTGTTTGTTGAGTGCACCTCTGGGGATTGAGTGCAGGGCCTCACATATGCCAGGAATTCCATCCCAGAGCCCCAGCATCCTCCCATTGGATCTGTAAAGTAGTCTGGATGCTGCTGTCCTTGTCCCTCCACTGGACCTGTGTTTGTCAGTGATGCCTTCCCACCCTGTGAGCTCCACATGGACCCTACTAGAGGGAGGACAGCTTCAGGAAAGGGACATCACTGTGACGACTTCTCTGCCTAGAGAGAGGTGACATGAGAACACACTGTGCATGACAAGTCTGTCAAAGGACAACGGTTTTCAGGGCCAAGCACTGAGGACCAACAGGGCATCTTGAGCCACAGCCAGGGACATTGGCTGCCTTTGTAGCTGTGAAAGGATCCTGCCAAAAATGTAAGAGCCACCTCAGCTCAGCAGATCACACTGAGGTTCTCAGTGTGCCAGGAACATGGGGCACGGAGTGAAATCCAGCCAGGTGTCCTCAGGTACATGGTGATAGTGTTAGAAGCAAGGGACATTGTCCAGGGCCCTAGCTTTCTCCTGCCCTTTGCATTTAAAAGGTTAGGAGAAGAGTGAACCAGGCTGTAATTCCTCTGGGAGAAAAGACGAAGCATTTTGCATCAAGGACAGTGCTGGGCATTTGCTTTAGAACGGGATGGACATGCATCAAGCAGCCGACCATCCTGGGAGCATATCCTGCCATTACCCAGCAGGAACCGTCACCCCCTGTAGCCCACCCATCAGCTCTCTAAGCCACCAGCAACGGCTGCGTGCTGACAGACACTAACCAGAGGACCCTGACAGGCTTCAGAGCCAGCGCCATGGCACGCAAGGATTCTGAGAAGAAGGCTGGACAACCTCGGAGTCTTGTGGCTTTTCTGGAAACGCGGCAGCAGCACTTGAATGTCCAGAAAGCAAACACACAGGGAAGGAGTGGGGAGAGAAGAAGAAATCAAAAGGCATTCTCAGCATTTTTCAAATGTCTCCGAAATCCTCGTCCATTATCTCTGATGTCAGAGTGACGGGGCTAAATACCTCAAAGAGGTGTGGAGTCCTTTGAGAAAGCCACATGCAAACGTGGCTGGGCTGGCTAATCTGTGTACATAGCTATCATCTTAGTTTTATCATTTAGTTTTAGTGAGGTGCTCGGAGTTAAAACTCTCTTCAGGCACCTGGAGGCCGTTTGTTATCATTATTAGTGTTTCTCGGAACAACCCAACTCAACCTCTTTCTACAATTCCTATCTGTAGAAATCCATCCTTGACCATAAATAGGGCAAGGGGGTAAGGGCATGACCTTGACCATGAGGAACAAAGTATGACAGTATCGACAGTTTTAATAAATATTAAATTCTCTTTCCCCCTTTTCTTTTCTTTTTCCTTCTTTCTTTCTTTCTTTCTTTCTTTCTTTCTTTCTTTCTTTCTTTCTTTCGTTTTTTAAACATTTTTAAAATTTTTTGTTTTGGTTTGGTTTTCGAGACAGGCTTTCTTTGAATAGCCCTAGGTGTCCGGAACTAGCTCTGCAGACCAGGCCCCTTTCCTTTTCAACATCCAGCAACTGCAGCCCAAGCTCCATCAGGCAACAGTGCTGGAGCGCAACAGTTCTCGGCCACCTGCACTGAACAGGAAGTACCCACAGACACTGCAGGGCCTACCCAGCAGCAGCGAGTGCATGCACTGTGGGACTGCAGTGCTGTTCGGAAGCTAATACGCTGGTGAGTGTGAGGAGCTGAGGAAATCTGTTGTTCAGTCACCCCCTCACCTGTGGAAGCCTTCCATGCCGGTGAGTGATTCTTGGCTTGCTGCTCTCCCAAAGGACTCTAAACACCTCCCTGTCTCACTGGCCAGAGGCTGGTCCCTCTAGAATCCGCCTTCCTGTATCCCCCCAAATCTAGCATCCTAGTGCTGGGTATAAGCTCTGAATCCCCTTCAGCTCACACTGCCAGAACTAGGCTGATTCCCTGCAGAAATACGACTGTGCCTTGGTATTGGTGGAGAGGGTGGAAGTGGGGGTGGAGGATTGGTTCCAGGACATCCCACAGATACTCAAATCCCAGATGTTCAAGTCCTTTATATATAATGCATGCATTTGCATATAGCCTACACACTTCCTTTATATATTTAAATCATCTCTAGATTACTTACAATACCTAATACAAAGCAATGCTATGTAAACAGTTATTATACCGTATTATGCAGGGGATGATAAGAAGAAATAAAAGTGTGTAGATGTCTGCACAGATCCAACCATCTCACTAACTACGTAGTACCTGACCCATGCATGGTTGGTTGAATCTGCAGGTGCTGAATCTGCAGACACCAAGAGCCAACTCTGGCCCTTCTGAAGGGGTTGGGCCAGACACTCCTTTCCGGCCTCCATCACTTACTTCTGCCTCCCACCACCACCACCAAGCATCTTCGTTCTTCTACCTTGTACTCAAGGATCCCCTTCTGAGTCTTCCTCCCGTGTAAAGTAACTTGCCTGGAGTCCCCTGCGGGGCCGAGGCTCGCCCAGTCTCAGGTCCAAGGCTACCAGGACGACTGACTGAGATAACCCAGAAGCGCATAAGGGCTTTCAAGGTAGACATTCAGAGAAGATTCAGAGAGGAGGTAGGACTCCAGCGAGAGGTTGAAGGTAAGTCAAACAGGTCGAAAAGAGGACGACAGGCATGACAGGAACTCTATGTTTGTTGTGTGACAATCAAGGACGGAGTGGGTGAAGGAATGACAGATTCCAAAGCCCGCCTCTGGCAGGTCCTCCAGTGTGTACTGTTTCCCAGGGTACTAAAAACAGCCTTCTGGTGCCTACTGTTGATCTGTCACAGCCACGAGAAAGCCAGGGTGTTGACAAAGGAAGCCACAGCCTTTATTGACACGGCAAACTGCGGTTCTTCTCAGTTGAAGGGTCAGGACTGGGGGCTGGGCAAATGTGAATTGAAGAAATGAAGGTGCTTAGATTCCTGGTATCTTGTCTATCAGGCCCCTGGCTCCACTCTCCAGGACTCCTTTGGGCATCATCCCATCTATAAGACGGACAAGGAAGGTACCCGGTGCCAAAATCCTAAAGAGTAGGCTTTGGGTTTGAAGCAATTGACAGCCTCTTTTTCTTTTTCTTCTTAAAGGATGTATTATTATTGTGGGGGTGTGTACCTAATGTAGGTGAGGGGATGCAGGTCGCAATGCACAGGCAGAGGGCGCAGGAACATGTTGCTGTGTCTGCTTCCACTTTTACATGGTTTCTGGAGCTGGAACTCAAGTTCCAGCCTTGAGCAGATAAGCACCTTGATCTTCTGAGCCAACCTGCAGGCTTGAAACTCTGAACAGAATTGCCACACCTCTTCGCTGGACTGTCCTACCTAGCAGATTGCTAGTTTTTATTTCTTTTAAGGAGACAAGCAGAATTACATTCAGACAACCTGAATTTTTCAAATATGCTTCTTTTTTCTTTTACCTTTTAATGAGCAGAAGATCCTTGAAGAAAATAAAACTGTTACTAATTCTGTTTCTAAATAAAAGAACATTTATCCTTCCCCTAGGGTTGATTCAGAGCAGTAGAGACCCCAGCTCTGGCTGCCTTTGGACTGGCTGGAGTGTCTAAGTTAAACTAAGAATTGTTTTGTTTTGTTTTGTTTTTCAAGTTCTAAACCACTAAGAGGGATGCAGCTTAGCAGAAGCCAGGCAGTCAAGCCTCGGGGTTTCTTAGTCATTGATGCAAACAACAATGTCTTCACTGAGTCTTCTATGAATCAATCTCATTCAGGTTGTTGAACTGGGAATGAGAGCAAGATGCAAAGAGAAATAGCTAAGGCCCCTCCTTTAAGTTATAGCAAATTTGATAGACAGATAGATGATAGGTAGGTAGGTAGATAGATAGATAGATAGATAGGTAGATAGACAGACAGACAGACAGACAGACATAGCTTTGTTCCATTCTCAGGAATAAAGTGACAGCATTGACTGTCTTACTCTATCAGAAACACCCTGCCCTGTTTATACCTTCAGTTTTCTCAGACTCATAGTTCCAACCCCATATCCAAGTTTTACAACCTGGTATACCACGGGTTAAATAAATATGCATGATGAAACAAGGAAGCAGTCAACCAGGCTTTGAAAACCCCTGAACACAGTTTTCTCTGTATGCAAATGAGCCCGGAAGCGTGGACTGGAACAAAGATGACCCTGTAAATCAATCCCTTCTGTGCAAATAAGAATGTGTGCGTGGGGTGGCATGCTCCTTGACTGAGACTCCCATTCAGGGGAACAGAGTCAGGCCTTGGCCTTGGACTACACTCTGCCCAGAGGTCAGCCGCCTCTCAAGACCCAAGGCACTGAGTGAACTACAGATAGAAAACCAAAATTGTGGCTGTTTGGGTTTTTGCTTGTTTGTGTATGTTTTATATGACATAACATTTAGAGGGCAAGACTGGGGTTCAATAACACTGATCAGAAGTTTACATCAGAATCATCGCATCTCAGCTCTGAACTTCCTACCTGCTCATCCCCAGGCAATCACATAAGCTCTTAGCACCTCCGTTTTCCTGTCTCTAAAAGGGATAGAGGGTATGACAATGTCAGCTCTGATGGCCTTTGAACAGTACTGTGCGATTAAAAACATATGTCAGAAACCATACCATAAACTGCCAATATATCACAAGTGTAAGAAATTGTCCACCATTGGTACGTTGGTCTCCAGATTGGCATATTTGAAAAATTCAAGTTGTCTGGATGTAATTCTGCTTGTCTCCTTAAAAGAAATGAAAATTAACAACCTGCTAGGTAGGACAGTCCAACGAAGAGATGTGGCAATTGTGTTCAGAGTTTCGTTGACTCTGACGACCACATGAACTTGCTCAGATACCAAACAGAGTCTTCAGACATCATCACGCTTGTACTCTCCGTGTAGGCAGGAACAGTGCCTAGTAGTCTTCTCTTCTTCTGGAAGTATTATGTCTTGTTTAGAAACGTTGGGCTTTCAACTGCTTTTTTAGATTATTCTGACTTACAAACCTCTCTACTCATCTCAATAATTCCCAGTAAAACAATTTTTAAAATTTTTTGCGTTATCCCTGCCTAGGTTGGATGTTCTCCTTCTGACTATGATTTATCATAGTTCTGATGAATTTACTTCCACATTCAAGGGGGCGAATAGCTACCAAATCCCCCTTGGAGGTGCCCAGCTCATACACTCTCCCGGGGCAGGCACAGTGCGCTTTTGCATCCACTCTAGACACCGTCATTAGTGCCTATTTTCATCTTCTCGGTCTCAGAGAATGTACTCAAATGCTTGCTGACCAAAAATTTTCTATAAATAATACCTCAGCTAGTCACCTTCCTAATCTGTACTTATCTGGAAGCTGAGATCTGAACAGTGTCGTCTTCCACTCCACTAAAGCAGTTCCTTGCAGGTGGTGCAGAGAGCCTTGCATCCCCTGGACGCAGCCTCTGGAGGGGGTACGACTTTCCACCTGGGATTTATTCCTTTGCTGTCAGAATCCTACCCCTTTCAAAACGTAGGGTAATTTCCTCTTCCCCGAGAAGCTCTCATGGCCAGACCTGATCCAGTATAAGCAAACACGGTACGTTTATCCTTGTCCTTGTACGGAACTTAATACACTACTACCCGTATGTCCACATTCTTCCTCCCAGATAAGAGCCCCTGGATGGCAAGGGTTGCCTCTCTGGCCATGACATTCAGCTGCTGGGAAGTTCCCCAGTGCTTTATTTTCCCCCTGGGTGAGGGGACAGGAGCCCTGCAAGGCTGAGAAGCTGGACCACCACAGAGCTACCCAGAGGTAGCTTGCAAGGACTAGCTCTCTGATTCCTTCTCTTAGGATGATGTTAGTCCAGGACCCCAAAGTGCTTTTTCCATAGAAACTTGGGCTGTACATGACTCCCTAGAAAATGTGGTATGAAACCACTCTGCTCTGGCCAACCCATGATACTATTACAACAGTAAGAGCTATGGGTTCACGCTCATCTAGGTACTCTAGCTGAATGGACTAGGGTGAAAAGCAGTGATCCATGGCTGATTTCCTTACAGAGCATTTGGAGAATCAAAGAATATCTTAATA
This sequence comes from Peromyscus aztecus, assembly GCA_902168405.1. Classification (NCBI taxonomy): domain Eukaryota; kingdom Metazoa; phylum Chordata; class Mammalia; order Rodentia; family Cricetidae; genus Peromyscus; species Peromyscus aztecus. The sequence continues at coordinate 17,953 of CABHPQ010159363.1, forward strand.
TTGACTACCATGATCATTAACATTGGCTTCATGTTACCATTAACAATACACTGCAGAGGCAGCCGGGCGGTGGTGGCGCACACCTTTGATCCCAGCACTTGGGAGGCAGAGGCAGGCAGATCTCTGTGAGTTCAAGGCCAGCCTGGTCTACAGAGTGAGATCCAGGACAGGCACCAAAACTACACAGAGAAACCCTGTTTATAATAATAATAATGATGATGATGATGATGATGATGATGATGCAGAGACAAGGTAATAAAGGGAAGAGAAATTGATCAAGCAAGTATACCCCAAATTCAGTAAGACTGTGAAGGGGTAGACATGGTACATGAACCCGGCATCATATGACCAGTGGGCCGGATAATGAGACTGTCACTTAGGACCCACCCTGAACCAGCCGGGCCACCTTGAACAAGTAAGTCCTTTGGCCACTGGGAACTTTAGCTTTGCCATCTGCAAGTTAACTCTGTCCTCTGGTCCTGCACAGTCTGAGTCTGTTCTCACGCATGGACGTGCACTTGCTGTACGAATGACGGGACCTCAAACCTTTCCTTCTCTGACGGAAGTGAAATGCCTGCTGGAGCCATGTCGGTGCCTACGTGTGGCTGGTGCTCACTTTAAAGCCCACCCACGCATGTTTTCCTTCTTATTCCACATGTTAGCCTGGGTTTCTTTGCTCTGGCCTTTTTTCTGCTCTTTCCCTTACCTTTTGCAAGAGAAGACTGTAGTGATTATATTTCCCAGGTCACCCCGTAATGCTGCTGTTAGTCTCATCTAAGCCCCCTCTGTTTTATGCAATCCTTTGTTATCATCTACTTTTACTTCCCGCTCCTGTTCCGTCCCCACAAGAGGATCCATCCAACCGGCTGAACACACATCACTTGGGTTGAATGTGCTTTTGTAAAACGTGCGTTTTTGCTTTGTGTGTATCTGTCTTTAAGTCTCTGCCGTAGGTCTCTGGTTGTATATGTTTACTTTCCTGGGGAAGCTGGCAGGGATGCCCCACCATCACATTCTCCCTTCTACCTCTGAGGATGACTGAACACCTAGGAGATCTGCTGGTCCCGTGCTCCGCACAAGAGGAAAAAGCCCAGAGTAGCCACCCTCGCAGCAAACGGAAGGGAAACAGGGCGGAAAGATTGAGAACGCAAGCTTTCCAGCAGAACCCACGACATCCGAATCCTGTTTTTCCACATTGTGTGGCTGCAGGCAAATTACTCGGCCTTTCAAAAATCCCCACTTCTCAGTCTGTAAAATAAGGGGAAGAGTAAATCATGAGGGGTTTGTGACGACTGTATAAGGTAGGCTCAGAACAATGCAGGCTAGCCCTGAGTAAATCCTACATAAGCGGCAGCTGAGTTTAGTGGTAAATACTTAGCAAGACACCCATGGAAGCCAAGCTCCCCCAGGTCTCACGTGGGAGAGAAAACTGAGACTGAAAAAACAAAGGAGAAGCTAAGAGCTTTAAAGACGTGTTTGAGAGCATAGAAATCACAGCTAAAAATCTTCTCATCATTAACCCTTCAAGTCCCTAGGGTAAAAGATCCAGCAGCGTAAAAACACACAGGGGTCAAACCCGGGCCTTTCCACACAGAACTGTCTTCCATGTCCAAGACCTCTCTCTCTCTCTCCTCTTACCTTCCCCTTCCCTTTGTGAAACTATGTACTTTGAGGAATATGTCTCAGCCTAGCTTTCCTCACTTCCAAATAAAAGTCTCATGCATCTGTAAATTTGCCAACGATCTGACGTCGACTTCATCAGAGTGTTGTATCCAGGCCAATCGCTAGTCCATGTTTGCTCTTCAAGGAAAGTTAGAGCTACAGAAAGTTAATTAGTGCCTACGAGGTCCAAAGGCCAAACGCCCCACCATTCTTTGACACGTGAGGAAGCTGGGTAGGTGAAGCAGCTCTGTCACCATCATTTATTTTGAGCATGCGATCCACTAGGCATGCAGGGATCACCCATGGAACTCCGTGACCAACACCTGCATGCTCAGATGTTGTCTCCAAGTTCATGGGCGTCTGCGTGGAGACAGAAGGGGAAGTCAGGCTTGACATTTCCATAGGGCCAAGAAATACTCCACAATCGCATCTAGAATCACTGTCCTGGAGAGGAATAAACTCAGTCACCTGTCGCTGAGCCCCAAAGCCTCTCCTATCTCCCCGCCAGTAACCTTTAAAGGGCATATCCTGGGGAAACAATGATCCGCAGTCGGTGCCCTTCAGCAATGTGAACTCTGGACTGTGTGTCTAAGCAGCCGGAGCCAGGTGAGTCACAAAAGTGACGCCCAAAGCCACAGTGATCAGAGAGCATGATTGTGAAAATCCCAGCCCCGCCCAGAGCATTAGCTCAGGGACCCAAACTGTTCTTCCTCAAAGAGAAGGCTTTCAACAAGACTAATGATTCATATGAGATCAGAAAATCTGGTATGCTTCTATTTATACCCTCCAAACTGGCTCAACTGCCCATGTGAAGTGTTCACACACATGAGATGGTATCTGCTGACTTTCAACAGTAGGAAAATTGAATTCTTCTTTTGTTTCTTCATATAATATTTGTACAGTTGTGTTTTCTGTTTAGTTTGTTATGTGTGTGTGGGTGGGGGGAAGAAAGAGAGAGAGAGAGAGAGAGAGAGAGAGAGAGAGAGAGAGAGAGAGA
>CABHPQ010159363.1:20621-35309 GCA_902168405.1 Peromyscus aztecus
AGAGAGAGAGAGAGAGAGAGAGAGAGAGAGAGAGAGAGAGAGAGAGAATAAACAATTTGGCTTTGCATTTTTCACATTAAAGTGACCAAAAATAATAAATATATGAAATCTTGTGATTCCAGAAGAATTCTGAAATAGATATATTTGAAACTTTCCTTTTCCTTACCATTCTACCTATTCAAGATGTATACAGGAATTTCTGAAATTTTGTCATAATTTGCTGCCTAATTTCAGGTTTTATAAGTTTCTTTCTATCAAACCAACTGCATTTATTAAGACATAATTAACCTATTTCCCTCTTTAATCATCTAAGATATATAAAACTCTAATCACAGCTTTAGATCAGCTTGTAATCAATGTTATCAAACTGAATTAATTTGACTCTAATCAAAAGCAAAAATACCATGACATTCTAGTTAACGAAGGCAGTTTTATTTTCAGAAATGCACGATGCCTGTAGAGCTTTCTGAAAAAAAATAAAAGTAATTTAAAAATCCTTCTAGCAACCTTTAAAGATCCCCCAGGACTCAGGTTCTCCAAGGGGCGAACCATACTGGGCTTAGAGTCTCGTCTCATAAGGGGCCAAACTATAGAAGTTAAAAGGCCTTCAATAGGAAAGGGAGCCTTTAATTTGTATCCATTCCCCCCAAAAAATGATGTTTAAGCCTAGACATGAGCACAATACTTTTCTTTCAATGTTTTTAATTCTCCATCTGAAATAAAAAAGAGAACATTTGAAATAAAGAAAAGTAGCCATCCACAGTTCCTCTGCCCAGAGCTGAAGAATAATTCCATAAGAGGAAAACAACCTGTTTATTTTTCCTTCAAAGAAAACCTTGTGGTATTAATAGTTCGCCATTCCTTTTGAGCCCCAGATAAACACAAGCTGTTGGAGGATTTTTAAAAAGGCCCAAATTTCATCCGGACCAGATTAGTGCTATTTCATGTGATTTGAATTTAATAATCCTGGAGTGAGGCTGGGGTGGGGGAAGAATTCAAGACCAGAGGAAGAAATTTCTTTTCAATTATGGATCAGTGAACAAAGTCAAAAGTTTCGACTCAAGCCCTCAAGAGAATCAATGTCCATTCCAATTGAAAACAGAAACAATTGGTATCCATTTGTGGTCAAGTCCACCCACATATTTTTTGTTTCTAGTTTCAGTCGGGTGTTTGGTGTGGCCTTCCTTAAAACACAGCATATAACTTGATAGCTGAGACCTAAGCTGATTTGACTAGTGGATCTCAACCTTCCTAATGCTGTGACCCCTTTAATACAGTCCTTCATGCTGTGGTGACCCCAACCATAAAATTATTTCATTGCTACTTCATAACTAATTTTGCTGCTGTTATGAATCATAATGCAAATATCCAATATGCAGGATATCTGAGACACACCCCTCAGGGGGTCACGACCTACACAGGTTGAGAACCACTGGACTAGACGATCAAGACTCAAGGACATCAATTCCCGGTTAAACTGACTTAACAGACCAGTTGTACATCTTCTACGCTTGAGTTTATAGCAAAATTGAACTCACAGAAAGTAATGGGATACAGTCACAATGCTTCCCTGACAACTGCTCTTGGGACATTAGTGTAGCTGGCTCTGTGAGATTATGATCACACAGAACAATTAATATCACTAAACCAAACACAAGCAACAGGAAACCAGAGGCAACAGGGACGGGCTGTTTGTGCAGTAATCAACAGTACGTACACATTAGCATTAAGAAGATCTCTCTATTTAAGCACTGATGTTTTATGCTAATACCACAGTTCAAACTGATCCCAGAATAAAGGGAGGAGAATGCTTCCAAATTATTCCTGTCTGTCATCCTCAAGCATGTTTGCTGACTTGAAAGCAGGTGCCGTGTCTAACTGACAATACCACTTCCATTTGTAATAACAACCAGGTACTTGGGAAGCCAAGCAAAGACCAGGAGGAGGCGATTTATTAATTAAGCAGCCTATGATGGAAGGAATGATGAACACACAGAGAATTTGGTATCTGCAAATTGTACTTATTTTTATCTTCATTATTATCATTGTATATATATGTTATATATAATGTATGCATGAGAGTATACATATGTAATGTGATGTTTGTGTGAAATGTGTACTTGTGTGTGTGTGTGTGTGTGTGTGTGTGTGTGTGTGTGTGTGTGCATATGTCATAGTTTCCTTTTACCCACAGTAAGTGTTTTCACCCACTGGACCACCTCACGGTCCCTGCGGTCTGCAAATTCATACATTATACCTTTATAGTCTAATCCAGAGAGATTAGCTGGAGGCTGAGAGATCTCCATTCTCAACGGGTACCCCAATCATGCTAGAAGTTCCTAGACACATTTTTAAAAATACCAACTGAAGGGAGCGCTCTTACATCTACACAAGGAGAAGGAACTTCACCTCTGCACTCTGAAATCAAATAGCAGAGCCACAGACTGTTCCATGACACGATCTTCCATCGCCTCCCACTTAGTGACATGTTATTTATGCTCACTGAAAATTCTTCTGTATGAACGCTGTAGCAGCGACAACAGTCCGTTGTACCACATGACCTCAAAGGAGCTCAGAAGCTGTGGGCACTGTGGTGCTTTAGATGTGAAGTCAATGACTGAAAACGATGACTGAACTGTTGAAAAGGTCGTTAGGAACAGCCCCAGTCTGGTAGAAGAGAGGGAGCCCCCACTGGGCTAGCCCCTCCCACACACAGCAGTCGTAATCTTTTAACATTATTTTTTAAGTAAGCTACTGGCAAGTGAACAGAAGTGGATTTTGCTGGGGCGTCGGGGATCCTTAGAAGAAGGTTGGCAGAGTATTTCCCCCTTTTTGCCTGTTTTGTTTCTTAAACCTGAGGAAATGGCCAGGGTGGTGTGTCTGAAACTCCCGGAGAAAACTGGAAATCAAATCCTTCGGGCTTTGAGAACCACCCACTGGAAAAATAAGTGGTGTATTGCGAAGGAAAGAGCCAGAGAGGGGAACTGCAAATTATAGACCCTGCCCCGATAGCTATATGTATGTGCACAGAATGAAAAGCAAACAGCCAAGCCTAGTGAGCAAGAACTAAAAGAAAAGTTGAGCTGAGTCCCCAAATCCGAGTTTTCAGCTTGACTTCATCCGTGTCTGTTGTCTACAATAAACGGGTGCAGAGACTCATGCCTGTGATCTGAGCACTGATGCAGGAGGATTGCCACAAGCTCAAGGTCAGCTTCTGCTACACTGTGAATTCCAGACAGAGACTCTGTCAAAAAAAAAAAAAAGATGCAAAACAAATAATGAACAGTACTTCCATGCTTCCCAATCATATACGGCAGAACATTCCCAATATCCAGAACACAAATGAAATTTATTCAAGATCACCAGATCAGGAAAATGTGACTCATTCCCGAGAGAAAGGTGACTGGCAGAAACTGACCCTCCTGAGATGATACAAACATTTGAAGTAGCGAGCAATAATTTTGAAACAGCTGTTATAACTATGTTCAGTGATATATAAGAAAATAGGCTCACAATGAATAAAAATGTAGGGAACCCCAGGATAGATATAGAAACTAAAAAAAAAAAAAAAAATTCTAGAAGTGAGAATCATACTACTAAATTAAACAGTAACTAAAGAGACATATGTGGAAATATGGTTGGAAATAATGCCGATACATAAAGAAAAACTCAGATTAACCAAAAGTATGCAGCTGAAAGAGCTCAGCTGGATGACTTTCGTTCCTCTATCCCAGCAGGAGAATAAAGGCATGACATTTTCTAGAAATGGTAAAACAAATGTCCCTGGACTGAGACACCAAGTGTAGTTGAGAGTAACTGAAAACAGAGAAATAAAGCAAAAACACAGGAGATAATCTTATGCCTACCCTTAGCTCTTAAAATGTTAGCAGCGGGGGTTATGTCTAAACAGGAAATTAGGATGTTCCCACTCTGGAGAATCTTACTCCAAAAATTCATGACCTGATGACCAGTGTTCTATTCCCTAGCCAAGAACTCAGCCAGGTCCTCCCTGGAATATCTGCCTAGATGGCACAGGCTGATGGAGAGCTGGTGCTTCTGTTATCCAATATCCAATATGCAAACATTCACAAAATTTCCCTGCTTTTCAGCCCAAGTCTTACCTCTGTGGAACCAAACCTCCCTACCATGGAGGGGAACAGCTGTTCAGCTGCCTTTCGAATGAGTCACTGGAAACTTCCACCTACAGTCTCTCTTGTAATTTTAAGGTTAGAATATAATCATGCATTTTCGTTGAAAAAAAAAAAAAGCAACTCCAAGTTCTCAGAAAGGGATTGACAGACCAATTGGAGAAAATATCCTAAAAAGTACAATAAATTAGAGCTGAGCACATGGTTCAGTGGTAGATCACCTGCCACGCATGTGCAAGGCCCTGGGTCCATCAGGTCCTCAACACTTCGGAAGGGGAACGATGTCAGTGAGAAGAAAAGTCAAAGAATAGATGCCAGAACCTAGAGAATCGGTTCAGGAGCTCTGGCATCAACTAGCTGTCCTTTTGCAAAAAGAAAAAGAAAAAGAAAACAAGCAAAACAAAACAAAAGAAAGGCAAGGAGAGAAGTAACAGACACAACACTAGCATGAGCCTCTACACCAGCTGTTCTCAACCTGTGGGTCACGACCCCTCTGGCTTTAAATGACCATTTCACAAGGGTCATCTAGGACCATTGGGAAACATAGACATTTACATTATGATTCATAACTAACAAAATTACAGTTACGAAGTAGCAATGAAATAATTTTATGGCTGGGGGTCACCACAACGTGAATAACTGTATTAAAGGGTCAAAGCCTTAGGAAGGTTGAGAACCACTGCTCTCGACTGCAATGAACTAATAAAGGATAAACAGGCTGGCAAGATGGCTCAGCAGGTAAAGGTGCTTGCTGCCAAGCCTGACAACCTGAGTTCAAGTCCCAGGATCCCCGTAATGGAAAGAGAATCCCTTCTCTCACAAGTTGTCCTCTGACTTCCACATGTACGATAAATAAACAAACCAATAAATAAATGCAATATTGTTTTAAAGGCTGAGTGATGATCCACACTAAAATCTATTAAGCATTTTTAAACACAGAGAAGATAAAAGCATTTGCAAAGAACAGAAGAGTCACAAGTAAAAGCAACGAAGCCAGAGCACCTCAGAAAGCTCAACACCACGTTGAAACAGAAAGAACTGAACCACTGCCAACTTCAGAGTTCTGAGGGAAGTGATATTCCAACTAGAATTGTATTACCAGCCAAATCATTAATCAAATATGAGAATAAAGACCTTTTCAAATACACAAAAAGCCTAGAATTCTATCATGTGTTTTTTCTCTCGTTTCTAGAAGATATGATCCAGAAAAATACCCAATAAAATAAGATAAAGAGACAGGAGGGTCAGGAGTTACGGGCCAGTCTCAGCTGCAGAGTGAGTCAGAGGTCATCCCAGGCTACATGAGATCCTGTTTCAAACATGCAAACAAAAAGGGAAGGATGTAAAACGCAGGAAAAGTATAAGGAAATCCAGGATGCAGCAGGTAGATTAAAGGAAGATATGAAATGAAGGGCTCAGGGAGAGAGAGAGGCTTTTTGTAACTGACCAATTATCAAAATATTTCACCAGCTGAGGGGACTGGAAAATATATTAAGTGTGGTAACTGAGACCCAGAAGACAAGCCCCCATGATCTCCTTCATGTGGATTCCAGCTTTGAATGCTGAGGTTTCTACATGGGATTTGGAGGAGCTGGAGAGCCCAGGAAGCTAGAAGTGGCCTGTGAAAGGGAGAAAATAAGGGGGGAGGGGAAAGGGGAAAGGGGAGAGTCACATGATATGAAGCTGGCTGGATGAGGAGTTCCGGGAGTTACAGGTTTAGGCAGGAATAGGGGCAGGGAGGCAGAGGGAGAGGAAGGATTGGGTAGGTTAACCAAAATGAGGATATATGAAAAACCCCTACGGAAACCCTCTACTTTCTAAGTTGAATAACAAATATAACTTAAAATTGGAAGGAGCTTGAACACAGATACCCTGCATGGGCAGACAATGCTTTCCCCAGAAGACATGAGCTATTAGATTAAAATCTCAGTAGTAGGCATGTTCCATAGGAAGGAGTTTCAGGCCTGGCGCTGTAAACCTGGTCATAAGTCCATGGCTCAGGAAGTCACAGGCCCTAGGGAGGAACCTACTACTCTTCTTTTGCTAAAATACATCGAAATATCAAACAACCTTCTAAATATCCATCATTATACTCAAGTTTAGTGCTGCCCTCAACCTTGGCCAAAGACCATTCTCTCTGCAGTGGACATCAGTAAATGCCCAGACTCACAACTGTTCAAAGTGCTGAGAATAAGTCTCTATTGAGTGATCAGCACTAGATGGGACATCTGTATGCTCCCGTCCCCCACCAAGGCGCAAGGGACGTCTTAGAAGGAGGGTAAAGGAAATGTAAGAACCGGAGGATGAGGAGTGCCGGGAAGGACTATGTTGGGGGCATGACATAACCGTTGAACCCATAAACTCACTGCAGCCATGGTTACCTGCACAACAGCCAACCAACAAGGCCAGTCAGCATTCCAACAGGCAGTACAGACTGGACTCAGTGGTTTGTTAACAAGGAAAGGGGAAGATGTGAAGAGAGACAGAGGCAGGTGGAGGGCCTCTCTGAGGAGTGGGAGGGAGGGACTGGAGGGTTCTTGGGGAAGTAGGAAGAGGAACCTGGGGTGCTTATGATCAAGACACATTCTTTACCTATATGAAATTGTCAAAGACAAACAAAAGATATTCTATCAGAAATATTTCACCATTTGAACATGAAATGGGAGATGAATGATTGTGAGGAAGGGGATAAAGAAACAATGAAATTTGAAAACAAGGTAATTATTATCTGCAGTAAAAATGGAAATTTCTAATGCAAATAAAATGTAATTGTGGCCTACTAACCAGCTCAGATGTAAACCACAGACACGCACCCGTATTAAACTAAATATAATTTAACCATAATTTTGATAAATGACACCAGTAAAATTGTAGAATGGACTGAAGGATGCAAAAAAGTTCAAGATGACTGCTACACAAAAACTAACAGTTCAAGTCGAAACTTATTAGTCAAGGAAAAAATAGATATCATCTACAGCCAAGAAGGGAAACGCTGGAAAAATCAACTGAAAGAACACACTAGAAGTAAGGTCTCTCCATGGAGAGGCCACGGATTGATTGTGGAGGTGGGAACTGCTGTTTCCATTACTGGTCTTTAAGTACAGTTTGATTTTTAACCAGATCAGGGATAATATTGACACAAATGTAGTTTTAAATAAACACATATAAAAAGGAAAAGATGAGCATACACTCCTCAGAAATCCTCTAAGAGTCAGGTGTAGTGACAGACACCTGTAATCCCGGCCCTTAGGAGGTAGGCTTATGAGGATCAAGAGTTCAAGATCCTCTTCAGCTACATAGTAAGTTTGGGGAAAATCTGGGCTACATGAAATCCTATCTCAAAAAGCAAAATTGAAAAGAAAGAAAAAAGGGAAGATTCCAAAGAATGATTCTAGGAGTAATAACACCAGCAAAGATGTAATTCATGCTCACTATCTGCCATTGTTGTCCAAGCACTTAATATATAATCACTTCATTAATCTCATAACAATTTTGACAATCTGATCGCCCTGCCTCCACCTCTCAATTACTAGGATTATAGGTGTATATTAACACACCTGACTGAACCCTCATAATACTCTCTCTTTTTTCTTTTAAAGACACTTTTAATTATGGATAGGTTTGTGTGTCTGAAGTTGGAAATGTGAATGAGTGCAGGTGCCTCCAGAGGCCAGAGGTGTAAGATCCCCTGGAGCTGGAGTTACAGTTGGGAGCCACCTGACGTGAGTGCTAGGAATTGAACTCAGGTCCTCTGAAATAAAAGCAAGTGTTGTTGACCACTAAGCCATCTGTCCAGCCCCTCATAACATTGTTAAGGGCCCATTTTGCAGAAGAAACTGAGGTGCAGTTAGAGTCAAGTAAGTTGTTTAAAATCCATGTAATAGTAAACATGGAAGCCAATATTTGAACTGAGAGAAAGCTCTAGAATCTGGGTGGTATACTACTAATTGCTCTTTTAGGGAAAAAATTATTTCTTTTGTTTATTTTTTTGTTGTTGTGATTCACTTGATTTTCTTTATGGTTTTGAGACTCAGTTTCACTATATAACTCAGGGTGACTTTTAATTTGCTATATTGTCTAAACTGGCCTTGAACTCACGGAGAACCTCTTGCCTCCATCTCCTCAGTGCTGGGATTACAGGCACATGCTACCACCCAGTTTAGGAAAAATTTCTTTTAATTCTGTTCTTTCCTTCTTCTCTTTCATGCTTTATGTATAATCAATACCCTAGCACACAAAAATCATATTAAAATAAACAATTATTCAATTTATTCAAGAAATAGTGTTTTATTTATAAGAATTTTAGGGCAGATATTTTTCTTATAATACATTAAGTTAGAAAATAACTATTCATTGTGAAAGAATTTATCTGAAAAATTAGACAAACACAGAGAACAGTATATTTATCTCTCCAAATTTTAAGTTCAGCAGATCTCTGGAGCTCCACAGAGAGGCTGGAAGGCTACTAAAAAAGATGGGTAACGCTTCTGTCAGCTAGAAGCCATTTATGTTTGAAGCTGGTTAAATCTCGAGCCATCTTTATCAAAGTGGGCACACAATTCCTGTGTGTAGAAGTATCATTTCCCTTTCCTTGGGCAGCAGACACATCACACGAACCACTTAACATGAACAGGCAATACTGAGATCACAACTGTCCTATTCTTCACAGCCCTTGAACCCGTTGGTCAATTAATCCCGGGCAAACCAAGGGATAATCTTAAAAATAGCAAACTCCCTCCCCAGGTCAGCACATGCTATACATCAGATTGTCAGAGACCATGATTGTATCTGATTGATATATTGGGTAATAGTCTGTCTCCCCAGGTCTCCTGCCAATGCTTTGTAGTTTGTTCAGGTCGCTGAACTGTAAGAAGTGTTGTGAATGGGTTACTTGGCTGTATTTTCTGTTCCAAGGGCATTTAGGGAAAAGACTTTAATGTTCCTTTATTGAACACCCTGTTCCATGTAAATTCATTTGCTGTTTAATAAGAAGCATGTAGGGTAGTATTACTATCCTCAGAGACGAGAGCTGTCAAGTAAATTGCTAAAATCAAACAGTGGGATCCCACTCAGCATAACTGAAATCCACTTGTATTAACAGATTTCTCCAGGAGCCAAAGTGATGTTCATGGTTTCTCTTGTCTACACAAATAAAGGTATATATTCAAGTCCGGTGGTTCAGACCTACGCAATATTTTTCAAAGGTCAGATGTCTTTTCTTGGCAGGAGGTCTAAGAGCCCTGATGAGAAATGACCACCTCAAAGAATGGCTCAAGATGTATCTTGTCTTTCATTAAAAAATCACATATCCTAAAGGCCAGGCTAACATTATGAGAATTGTGTTAGAGATTTGGGGAAAGTGTGGTGTTTAAATCATTTAAATGGTCCCTTATGTTTTCCTTAGTTTCAACATAATTCCTTTACAGGTTGATGGCACTTCCAGCTTTGAAGACTTTTGCATGTATTTGATGGCCTGCAGCTTCCTCTGCCTTTGCAAGAACATTACTTATCTTCCAGTGAGCCCTGACAGCATCACACAGTGGACTCGTCTCTGGGAGGAAATGGCTTCCGGCATAAAATATTGTGTAAGCACTTAAAGCTGGCTTTGTTAATCTTTCATTTCTTAAAATTTAGGACACCACGGTGGCATTATAGGAGAGCAGTTGTCTATAATTTGCACAGCTAAATTTGGCTTCGAGGTTGTCCAATATGCAAGTATATTGTTTGGAATAATAGTTAATAATAAGTTTCCAAGCAAGTCGGAAATAGAGCTACTATCATTTAAAAGCGGGAGCCAAAATGCAACTGCCTCTCAGGCAAGATAATGAGTTAATGAGGAAGACCTCTTTCAAAGCAATAAACAACACCACCATTCAGAGTCAGCTGGGCGCCCACTACCTTGAACTCAAGCTGCTCACCCATCACAATGTGATCTCTAAGAATAGACCCATTACCACCTCTCCAGCAAGGGCTTGAACTAAACAGCTGGTACTTGTGTCTGAGTTCTTCAGGGGATGATGACTACAATAGAAACAGGCTCTGGCTCCGGTTGAAAACCAGAGCAAGCTTTTGGATTTACAGCAGGCAGTGGCTTTAAGTCTCTGAAATTTGAGGTCACCTGGAATAGCTCTTTTGATGCAGTGTCAAGTGAAAGCTTTCCTGGACCCCTGCCGCACAGGTTTCATACTGGATATTCTCCATCCCTCCAGGATCCCCCTCCACCCTTTTCGTTGCTGAACTGGAGCACACAGCCCATTTCCTCTGGCCTCCCGTTGGTTTTGGCTTGTAGGAATACTGGGCAAGTGACCCGAGGATGCTAGAAAAGAGGAGGTGTCCCATCCATTGCCCTGATGTGGCAGGCTCTATTTGCCCCAGCTAAAGGTCAGCACGCATTCTTGGCCACTGTTTCCAGCAGCCCTATGCCCTTGTCCACACCATGGACCTTCACACTGATGGATGGTTAGTGCTGGTCCTGGTGGAGAGTCGTGGGGCTGTCTCCACTCCTGTTCTCCCTTTGCAAACAGCCCCTTCATGGATGTTTTCTATCACCCTTCGAGTGGGTCATCACTTTGCTTCTGACTGATGCTACACTTTTATATACCAAAGACTTTAAATAATACAGAGTTTTAATTGGCACACAAAATAATGGGTTTCACTGTGATCTTTTCACACACACACACACACACACACACACACACACGAAAACTGTTCAGATGGAAGAGTGACAGCAAGCAGCCCGCTGAGTAGCAAAGAGGGCTGCCTTGCTGGTGACATCATTTGCAGGTTTTCCACTGGGCTCAATGTACTGTTCTAGGAAAGCTGTTTTTCTCCTTTGCAGAAAGCAGTTATAACCAGATTGTGATGGCAAAGCAAGAGAAGGGGCATCCTCAGGGAGTCTGGCACCCTCTTTGCCTAAGTGTTACCGACTTGGCTGTGCGCTGCTACCCAGGCCCTGAGCACAGGCCTAGAATCATCTTGTCTGACCAGAATTCACCACGCAGAGCCGTAAGCTTCCCAGTTGATGTCAGCTAAGCCAGTGGGGATGGAGGGACCTTATCTCACACTGATGAGATTCAGATATTGGCCAGCTTTGTGAGATGCCTATTGCTACTACCAAAGCTGTTCTGATTTTTAACTAAGTGCAGGCCTGTAGAATCTCTCCTGCCTGATCCCAGAAAAGGAAAAACGATATTGTTCCTGGACTGTCAAAGTAAAAAATAATGATGCTAACCCAAATTCTCTTATTTCAGAACATGTGTCTTAACTGGGGTTTCTATTGCTGTGAAGAGACACCATGACCATGGCAACTCTTACAAAGGAAAGCAGTTAATGGGATGGCTTTCATTTCAGAGGTTTAGTCCATTGTCATCGTGGTGGGACATGGCGGCCTGCAGGCAGACGTGGTGCTGGAGCCAAGAGTCCTACATCTTGATTGGCAGGCAACAGGAAGTGAACTGAGATACTGGGCATGGTTTGAGCATAGATGAGACCTCAAAGCCCACCTCCACAGTGACACACTTCCTCCAAAAAGGCCACTCCTACTCCAACAAGGTCACACCTCCCAATAGTGCCGCTCCCTTGGGGAGCCATTTTCTTTCAAACCATCACAACATGACAATAGATTCCTTAGCATAGACTCAAGATGAAAACATCTTACCATCTAAGTTTAGATTGGCTATTGGTCCCAAGGGCTTCGATCAATACCAAGGCTTTTCTATTTGATGTGCTGTGGATGTCGGTGTATGCCTGTGTGTTTGACATGTGAGGGTATGGGCATACAGTAGCAATGCTGCCTGAGTTAGAAAAATGATATTCCTGGTAATATGTGAGGATAAGGGGTTTTTTGTTTGTTTTTAAATAAGATTAATGTTAATTGTTCACACAACTGAACTTCTTTTTCTCAAAATTAAAACTTTTTTTTAACTTTTGGATTTAATGAAGTATTGCTAGCTGAAGCCAGTTTGGCATGGTGAGAGACGTCAGGCTGGTTCAAAGTGTGCAGCCTGGTTTGCAAACAAACCCTGAGCCCTTTTAAAGAACAATAAAATATTTTATAAGCCCCCAAAATGTCTAATTCATTCATGGATCTATCAATTGGGTTATTTGAACTCTAGATATGGATCCCAGGAGAATGTATAGTTGGGAAGGTTTTCTCTCACTTCATAGGTTCTCTTCATGCTGAATGCTGTTTCCTGTGCATAAGTTCCTTGATTTCAGGCCCTCTCTGTCGTTTCTTAGGGTTATTTTCCGTGCTATTGGAATCTTGTTCAGAACATCTTTGCTTACTATTGGAAGTATTTCCCTATAACATTGTTAGACTTTGCATTCTTAAATCAATGTCTTCAATCCATTTTAAACCAATTTTTGTGTAGCCTGAACAGTCTAGGTCCTCCATTCTTCCTCCTGTGGGTCTCTGCTCTTCCTGGCACCATTTCTTGAAGAGGCTACATTTTTGCCAATGTGTGTTTTAGGGCAGTGGCTCTCAACCTTCCTAATGCTGCAAACCTTTAATACAGTTCTTCATGTTGTGGTGACCCCAACCAGGAAATTAGTTCATTGCTACTTCATAACTATAATTTTGCTACTGTTATGAATTGTAATGTAAATATCTGATATGCAGAATATCTGTTATGGAATCCCTGTGAAAGGATCCTTTGACCCTAAAGTGGTCACAATCCACAGGTTGAGAACCACTGATTTTTGTCTGAACCCTTTTGTCAGAGCTTAGCTGTAGTGTGGTGTAGCTGTAGTTGTGTGGGCTAGTGTGTCTCTATCCTATTCCATCAGTCCACATGTCTGTTTGTGTTACTATGGCTCCACAGTTCGATTTGAAACCAAGTACTATGTTACCCTCCGGGGTGGCTCCTTCCGCTCAGGATTGCTTTGGCTCTTCAGTGTCTTTCATATGATTTTTAGGATTGTCTTTCTAGTTCCAAGATGAATGTCATCAGAATGTAAATGGGGAATGCACTGAATCTGTAGTTTGCTTTTGGTAGCATGGCCATATCACAATATTAACCCTGCCAATCCACGCCGCACGGGGAGTCTTTTCATTTTGTTTGTTTGTTTGTTTCTTTTGTTTTGTTTTTTGATATATTTACTTTCTGTGTTGTAGAGTTTTCATTTTAGACATCTTTGCCTCCTTGGCTAGATTTCTTTATGGGGTTGTTTTTAAGCTGTTTTGCACAGGAATTTTCCCCCTGATTCATTTCTCAGCAAGTTCGTTGTTGGTGTATAAAAAGGCTACTTTTTATTTATGCTCATGTCATATCTTACTACTTTACAGGATGTTTTTAATCATATTCAAGAGTTCTCTGGTGGAGTCATTAGGATCTTTCAAGTATAGGATCATATCTCCAAACAGGGATAAATTGTCTTTTTCTTTTTCTTATATGTATCTTTTTTTATTTCTTTCTCTTGCCTTATTGCTCTCACAGAGACATCAAGAACCACATTAAATAACAGTGTAGAGAATGGACACCCTTGGCTTATTTCTCAAGAAACCTTGCTTTTCCTCACTGAGTATAATGTTGGCTCTGAGTCAATCGGTTCAAGATCAGAAGATCTGTCACCAGAGCCTTGCAGGATGCAGGCCAGCCTCTTCACTGCCTTCAGTGTGACTCAACACCCTGCCACAGTCCATGGCGTATTATAGTAGATGGCAATTAATAATTCAGATGTCAATCCACCAGATGAATAATTCTCTGATGGAGAAACCTCATCAAGCAAGGCTTACAGGGCCACAAACTCTGAAAACTGGTTGCTTCTGTCTATAATTTCACATGTGCAAAAACAGCTGTGGAATCTCCCCATTGCTGTGCATTTCCATGTAATGTGTACATGTAATCTCATGATTACATCTCAATCCTAAAGGCATTTATTCTGTGGTCTATCTAAAGATGATTTCTTCTTAAGATGTATAATTTTGATGAATATAAATAATACTAAGGTACTTTTCACAGCTCAGGCTGACATAAAAAATTACAGCATTCTCAGCTACAAAGACAGCTTTTTACACAATTAGCTCATATGCGACCTCAGAGCAAATTCAGAGTTGACTGGTTGCCCCTGCAAATTAATTGCATAAGGACAGATGTTGAGGTGTCTGGTTATTGAACCAAAGTCAGGAATAAAGCAACTTTAATGCCAGTTTCTCCCTTGCAAAACTGACTGATAACATTAAAGACGTAACTCCCTGCACAGATTCTCTCAGCAACTGACTCTCTGCACGAAATCCTAATCTCAGTTTTATGATACCAGACTCAAGGTTCAGTCAACTAACTGTTTATGTTTAGGTCCTGAGATGCTTTTAACGTCACCGTCCCTCGAGAAAGTGAGGAGCACTTGAGCACTGCATGCCTCCCATCTTTGCTTTTCAGCCTGCTCACCAGAGAGCTTGGCTGATAGCCGAGCGCTAACCACGTGATTTCACATGTGTTATCAGAATGACTCTGCTTCTTATTGTTTACTCAAGAAATGTAATGTGACCCTCAAAATGTAACTCATTTATTGTCTAGAGCTTTCTGTTGGTAATATATAT
>CABHPQ010159363.1:35409-49411 GCA_902168405.1 Peromyscus aztecus
GCTCCTTTCCTACCCCTCAGATAGAAAATGTTTAGTTTTCGCTGAAATCGTGGATTATTATTATTTTTTCTTCATACCCTGTGCTGCTGGAGGCTAGCCCTCCAGGCTGCAATATCAACCTCTTCCATTTACCAACTAATAAGGAAACGCTGAGGCCAAAGAGATTCCCTTGACAATTAAAAGCATGCACTGCTCTTATAGAAGACCTAAGTTCGGTTCCCAGCCATTCTCACTGTGTGGCGAGAATTGCCTTTACAACTCCAGCTCCAGGGAGCACAGTGCCCACTTCTGGACTCCACAGGCACTGCATTCACAAATGCATATTCCCACTCACAGACTCCTACCTACACACAATTAAAAATAAAAAATAAATCTTTGGAGAGTGGCTCAGCAGTTCAGAGCACTTGCTACTCTTGCAGAAAAACTAGGTTTAAATTCCTGCACCCACATGTCACATGGCAGCTCACAACCATCTGCAACCCCAGGGAACCTGACACCTCTTCTGACCTCCACAGGTACTGGACAAACATGTGGTGCATATACACACATGCAGACAAAACACTCATACACATAAAATAAAATAAAAACTAAATCTAAAACAAACATGTTTTTAAATACATGGGTTTTTTTTTAAATCTAGAAGTAAGAAGAAACTTCTGAGAGTGATTTGTATATTTGCTGTTTTGATTGTGAAAATAGTTTGAGTATAAACAGACATTTATTATTATATGTCAATTGTGCCTCAGGAAAGTTTTGTTAAAAGTCACGCAAGAAAGGGAATGTTAAAAGGGAAAGTATATATTGGCTTGTGCAGTTACATTCTGTGCATTTTACTGTATGTAATTTATATCTCAAGGTGTTAATAAATATAGCAGAATGTCAAATTGTAAATATAGTTTGGGATCTTTTATATAAGAAATAGAGAGTATCAGAACACATTTTCATGTGCTGGTATCTTCATGCAAGTCCTGGAAAAATAAAGAAAAACCTAATGACAACCATTGCCCATGGTCCAGAGAGCAGACACAGAAGGGAGCTAAGCTACTCCACAAATCCCTTTCTCTTTGAACTCTGTGGGGGGAAAAATGAAGACTATTTCAAGACAGTTAACTCTCTGGATGATTGAGGATAAAGTTGATACAGGGAAGAGAAAAGGCTAAATAGGCAGGTTCTAAACTCAGAAATATTTTGAAAGTACAAACAAGAAGTATGCATTGAAAAGTCCTGATGTCTCAGGAGGCAGAGGCAGGCAGATCTCTGAGTTTGAGGCCAGCCTGGTCTACAGAGCCAGTTCCAGGACAGCCAGGGCTACACAAAGAAACCCTGTCTTGAAAAACCAATCCCCCCACCCCTCCAAAAAAGAAAAAAATATACAACCGGGAGGTGGTGGCACATGCCTTTAATCCCAGCAATCAGGAGACAGAAGCAGGCAGATCTCTGTGAGTTCAAGGCCAGCCTGGTCTACAAAGTGAGTTCCAGGACAGCCAGAGCTGCTTCACAGAGGAACCCCGTCTTGAAAGAACAAACAAAATAATTGTCCTTTATTGTGATGTTTTGTATTGATTTTCACCTTGACAGGGTCTAGAACCACCTGAGAGACAAGTGATGCCTATAAGGGGACTCTCTAGATCAGGTTAGACATAGTGGGAAAACCATCTTAAACATGTGCTGGGTTGAAGGAGGAAGCAAGCGAACACTAGGTAGCCCTCATTGCTCTCTGCCTCCCGACTGTGGATGGAATGTGACCAGCTATGCCATGTTTCTGCCACTGTGACATCCCTCCTGTGGTGCCCAAATAAAGCCTTTTCCCTAAAAGAAAAGTCCTGCTGTGCTCAGGGGTGCTGTTGTCCGCATCTTAAGGATATGGAGAAAGAGGATCTGAACCATGGGCCACTTGCCATGTTCCTGTCTGCCGGGAATCAGTGTTCCACAAAACACTTGTCCCTCGGTACGTATGGGAGATTGGTTCCCCACACTTATTACCCACTCCTTCCCCCAGACACTAAAGCCCTCTCTGCACCATACAGTGTAGCATGTTTATATGACCTATGCACTCCTCCCAAACATGTTACATCTTCTCCAGAGTACTTATACTCAGTACAATGTAAATGCTGTGTTAACAGTTTTCACATTATACTGTTTAGGGAACAATTATAAAGAAAAAGTCTGTTCATTTTCAATACAGATGCAATTTTTTTTAAAAAGAAATGAAATCTTTTCATCCAAGGTTGGTTGAATCTGAGGATGTAAGAACCATTCTATATGAAGATGGACTGGCAATTCTCTCAAACAGACTTTACTAGTTATATTTAAAATTAAACAATCCCAACACTGTGCCAATCACTTCTCTTATGGCACCAAATCAACCAGATATTAAATATACATTAGAGATGTGCACATGCTAGGCACATTCACAGCCCTTCTAGGAGCCCAGAAAGGCATGCATGGAAGACGAGGCTCATTCCCTCACAGAGGAATTTCAGTTCCTCAATAAGTAGGCTCAAAGAAGTAGGACAAGCCAGATGACTTCAGGGACTTAACTAATTCTCTAATCCCCCAATACCTGCATATGTCTGGAAAGGATCCACAATGGCTGGAAAGGAGATGGACACAACCTGTCCTCAGTCAGAGGGGGAGCTAATGTGGTCCCACAGTATGGCTTGCCTATCCCTCTTGCTCATCTTTCAGTCAGTCCCAGGCTTCTCTAGGATTGCTGGGCTCCGAGAACCAGTCCATTAGTCTCCTCCTTCCTATCAGAGGCCACTCCCCTCAAGACCTGATTTCATACTACCTCAGTTTCCCAAGTTTCGACTCACTTGTTCCATTTGTCATGTGGATTCATGTCTTACAGTTCTTATAATAAGGTGTCACTATGTGTCTCCAAGCGGCAGATATCTGTTTTCTGGCTGTTCCAGAGGCTAGCAATTCGTGTATCAGCAGGGCCCGGCATCCTCTGAAGTTTCTGAGGAACACTTCTTCCTCTCCTCTGCCAACTCACGGGAGCCTCACACACTTGTGTGGCAGCGGCACTGTCATTTCTGTCACAGGTTGTCTCCCTCTCTGTCTGTCTCTTCTTACAGGGACACTGGCAATGTCGGACTAAGGGCCCACCCTGTTGCAATATCACCACATCATAACACCTGAACTGCTGTTTCAAGCATTCTGTTCCACAATCACAGGGATCAAGGGCTAAGATGTCAATGTACCTCTGTGGAGAATGGGGACACAAAGCAACCAGGACAACCTGGATATCTACATTTTACTGAAAGAGATCTGCACCATACAAACAAGTCACTTTTACTCATCAAAGCAATGTTCTTTAACCTCTCTCTCTACACCGGCTTCCTTCCTGGGGTGGGAAGGAGATGAACAAAGAAGTGTAAAGGTTAGTCAAACCACTTCCTTCCACCTTGGGGCGGAAGATCAGAGACATGGGTGTGGAAGCAGAGATGGGCCACCTGACTGGGGACCCTGCCCTACCGTGGTGTGCTTTCTGTTACACCACACCGGGCTTCTGCTCTCCCAGTGCAGACAGCAGAAGGATGTGAGGGGTGAGATGCGAGAGGTGGCCTCTTGAGTGGGGACTCCAGCCAGGCTTGCTGCCACACCCAAGTCGGTTAACCCTGCGTCAGTTGGTGGTAGCAGGGAAACTCCCAATGTCAACATGAAAAGGTGATATCTACGAGCCGAAAAGGACCTGAGAGACCTCATTCAACTCTTAGGCCACAGTCAGGGAAGCCGGGGGCAGACAAGTTACAGGACGTATGGAGGAGGCAGAAGAGCTGAATTCTGCCCTTTCCTTCTTCCTACCCTCCAAGTCGGCATCACTTCAGAGGAAGTCTACGTGCTACGAAGAAAGTGTGATAGCTGACTTTTGGTGGTGGCTAGGTGGCCCACCTCTGCTTCTACACTTGTCAAAAAGACTATTTCTATGGATATCCAAACAAGATCACCTGGGGTCATGGGGGAGATGGATAGATAGATGGAATGATAGATGGATGGATGGATGGATGGATGGATGGATGGATGGATGGATAGATAGATAGATAGAGAGAGATAGATAGATGATAGATAGAGATAGATAGATAGATAGATAGATAGATAGATAGATAGATAGATAGAGATACATAGAGAGAGATAGATGGATAGATAGATATAGATAGATACATAGAGAGAGATAAATGGATAGAGAGAGAGAGAGATAGGTATAGATAGATAGATAGATAGATAGATAGATAGATAGATAGATAGATAGATAGATAGACAGACAGATAGAATCGTTGCAAAAATGGATGCAGTCTGGTCTACTCTGATATTTGATATTTGTTGTCCACTTGACCAGACGGAATGGTCCCTAGAAAATTGGTAGAGCGTACTTCTGGCTATGTCTATGAGAGTGTTTCGAGACATGATTGACATTAGAGTAGGTGAACTCTGGAGAGAAGACCTATCTTGAATACAGGCCTCACTGTCTAATCACCTGAGGACCCAGATGGCACACGAAGATCAGAAGCAGAAGAGGGGAAGTGGCCCACATGTGCAAGCTCAATTCTTCAGACTGGGCGTGTTCCACTGTCCTTGTCTGCAGACATCAGACCCCAGACTCTTCAACCTTTGCATGAGAACTTGCACCTGTGATATGACAGGGAGCCTCCAGACCTCCAGCCTCACATTGGCCCCGAATTTTGTCCTGAGGCTTCTCATTTCTCACACTAAGCAGCTCTGTTTCCTCTGGCTCCCCACCCTGCAGACCACCACAGTGGGACGATTCACCCTCTGATCATGGATGCCAATCTAATGAGTCCCTCATACCCTAAGAGGCATTCTATCGTTTCTGTTCCGCTGGAGAACTCTGCCACACGTCTACCTATGAAGGTTCTCAGGGATACAATGTGTGAAGACAACATCAAGGATGAGACCTGACTGTGAGGACCACGCCCAGGTCAAGCTCTGTGTCTGAGCTCATACCACCATCTTCTCACTCCAGCAAAATGTGCTGACTCAGGACGCTCCACAGTACGCAAGCTTACCCACGGCAGAAATCATCTGACCTGCATTCCTCCCCCCATCCTACACACACTTTCCTTCTCCAGCAAGCCTCCAACCTTCTTGACTTTGTGAAGATTAGACTCAGCTCCAAGTTCCTTTACATTGCATGAAACAGTGACTTCAGGCTGTGCCTCACCCTGTGTGCCTCTATTTTACAAAATGGCTCCATTTTGAGTATGAATGCAGAGATGGAATGACTTTACATCATTGTGCACATGGACATACCGATACCTATCCATCACTGACCATGAGGCACATGGATAAATGTCTTTATTCGTGCAACTAAAAAGTTCTATTTATGGATCTCTCAGGGTAGCCTGGGAACACATGGAGGTATGGGTGCCTTAAAACCACATCAGGTAAGCTGGGCCTGAGAACTTGTCAAACACACCAGACCAACGAAGGTTACAAACTCTCCCCTGTTATGACCCAGTATGTGCCTCAAGGAATCAACAGGTAGAGAGCTTCCTATTGTCGAAGGGAATGGAGTGCTTCTTGTGTCCTGTTCAGATTGCCTTTCCCCCATCTGTCTAAGTCTGAACCCAAATCGGCCCTGCCCTCCACAGTCCTAGCCTCTCAGGTCCACCCTGTTGTTATCTCGGCACCCCTCCAACTTGGGTTCATTGTTATCTTCTCTACACACCTGTAGTGACTGACTCTCTCTGCATTGTTATCAGCTCTGTGTCTCTGTTCACACTCCCATCTTGTCATCTCTGAATTCTGCTGTCTTTAACCCCTTTGCCGCCATCCTGTAACACACAGAGAGGCAATGCTGTCTGAAGGGTGATGTGTGATCTGGGAGTGAGTACTAGTATCTAAGGTGGGAATAAGAGTACCCGGGATTACCAGAGGCCAGCTGTCAAGGGAAACTGGAACTCATGGATAAATAAATCTCAGTCAATGAAACAATTGTAGTTTGTGAAGTTATTCTTACTCAATAAATTCTGACATTGTGGAAAGACACAGACACATCCATCGATGTTCACCCATGGCATGCTCACAACATATCTGTCCTGTTTTAACTGTCGACACGGCTCTCTTTAACAACATTTGTATTCATTACTTCTGTTGCTGTGATAAAAACACCATTACCAAAGCAGTTTCCAGAAGGGAGAGTTTATTTGGGCTTATGGTTCCAGAGAGATCGTTTTTTTGGCAGGGAGGCACAGCAACAAGGGGCAGACATGGCAGCCGCAGCAGGAAGCTGAGAGCTTCTTCACATCTTCAACCACAAGCATCAGAAGAGAGAGCAAACTGGAAGTGGGGTGAGGCTATGTACTCTCAAAGCCACCCTCAGTGACACACTTCCTCCAGCAGGGTCACCTTCCCCAAATCTCCCAAGCAGCGCCACCAACTGAGGACCGAGTGTTCGAATACCTTCACCAATGGGAGACACTTCTCATTCAAACCACCGTTCCACTTGATTTGTATTCTTTAAGGACTTACCATATGTTGGCGAGCCAATGACCTCTGCTGAGGGAACACTGTGTGCCAGGCCTGTGGAAACAGTCACCATGAAAAGCATGGCTTTTGACCTCAAGAAGCTTATACTGTAGAGTTTGCACATGAATGCGCGCGTGCGCGCACACAAAACACTATAACCCCTAAAGCAATTGCCACCACAAAAATGGGTCCCAGAAACCCAGAAGCATCACCCCAGGTCACCTGGAAAGTCAAGGAAAACTTCAGAGAAGAGACAGAATTGGGACAGACCAGAGCTGGGAAAAAGAATGTGCTTGGTTGCCAAAGCTGTGACTGGGGTGCTGCTGGCAGTCATCTGGGGGATCGCCGAGTTCATTCCCTGGCACAGACAAAGGACTCAATGACCAGAAAAGACAGAGGACCACTCTGGGGAGAGACAGAAAGTAACAGCTTTGTCCCTGCGGTGTGGGAGAGGCCTCAAGCTGAAAGGAAGTCTGCTGAACTGATACTGGCTTGGGTGTTTTATAGGGCTCCAGGACAGCCCCTTTCCCATACTGGTCCTGTTCAGATGACTACGCCCATGAGTGTTCCTCACCCCTGTTGCCCCTCCACCACCCACCCCCACTCCCACCCCCAACCCTTGACCCAAGCTTTCAACTTCCTTGTCTCCCTCTGTCCCTCTAACCCTGTTTCACAGTGGCGCTACAACCATCCTAGTGGGAGTTAAGCCATTCTAAAGAGAGACACGTGAGCTATCGGACTGTTGAAACAGTGTGTTCCGAAGGATTAAAGTTTCCCCAGAAATCCATGCTGGGAAGGAAAAGGCTGAAGCCAGGTGCCAGCTGTACGGGGAACTTGTCTTCCAGGCGGAGATTTTACACAGTTGTGACAAAGCAAGCCACCTCACAGGACAGACCGAGTTGACACAATGGAAGGACCGTGACGGACAGGGCCATACCTTGCCAGGATTGCTGATTATTTACACCTACTACCAATCACTTAAACTACAACCTCATGTTAGTCACGCAGCTGCAGACTTGCCAGTCACTGGATCCCTCTCCCTCTCCCCAGTGTGACAGCAATGAACAAATCTTTCTCTGCTTTTCACTATTAGTTGTCACTTTAGTATTGAGACAAAGTGGCCAAGCCTAGCTTATTGATCGGCACTGTGTGAGTCCAGACTTTGACCCTAAAAACTCTGGTTAACAGTGCCCACCTGATGAGAAATAAGATGAGAAGGAGTTGGGCCAGGACTTGTCTTTGTTACTATATGGTCCCAGGGTCATGCCTCTCTACTGGACTCTATGAGGGACACCTTATTCCCTTGGAGCATAATATCACCATCAACAACAACAACCACAAAAAATAGTTCGGAAGCTTATGGTTTCATGATGAGGCCAAAGACACCAAAAACAATATATACAGTTTATGACAAATGCCCCACCAGTCCAGCTAAATTTTCAGAAGACTGTCAGTTGAACTGGCCTGATTTCATGTACATTAAATCACAGAAGATTGTCACACAAACTCTAGCCATTGACTCTCTGATCCTTCTAAGCATGTGACACTATATTACTTCTCCAGTAATTAGCAAGCCAGACAAAGATGAAGACTGGCAGAGAAGAGATAGTCTGGGCTTGATGATGTGTCTTACAGTATCCCCTGGAACCAGATCTGGCATGGGCGGGAAGGAGGCTAAAAGCAGCTGTCACAGTGATGTGTCCCTGCTGTTTCTTCCACAGTCTAACTTTCTCATCCACACAACAGTGTTACATTAACAAATTCGGAGCCCCCCACCACCACCACCACCATGCTGAAGGTGTGCGTGTTTGTGACCCCCCTCTCCCCAGGTTAGCCCATTCTTCCGAAGCTGTCTCTAGCCATTAGCTCAAATCCTACATGGCTCCTTGGCGTTCGGGTTTTGAGAAAACTCTTGAGAACCAAAGTTGTTCCCTTACACAAAGAATGGAAGGCTAGCTGCCAGTAGGAGCCAATTGCTTGGGCAAGAGAGGCCAGACTACGGGAATTGCAAGACATGAGGCAAGTGCGTACTCTTACCTGTTTTAAGGGTAAGGTACAGGAATGTGGCTTCTCTTTCACTGGATCTCAAACAGAGGAACTGAAGAACTAAGGACTCCAACCGGTACACACAGTTGTCAATGGCCTTACACAGCACAGATATTTTCACCCACGATCACCCAGAGCAGGAGTGAAGAAGTATACTCATCCATCTTATAAATCTAAAGGCACCCACCAAAACAATCCCAACAAATCCCCAATTTCTTATGATTTTGTACTTAATGCCATGTAATGTTCCTTTATAGGACATAACATATGAATGATTATTTCAGTACAAAATTTTTTTCTCAAAACATTTCAAATAACATTTATACTCTTAGGAGAGGTGACGTAGTACTATGTGATTCTAGACTCACCCCATTCTGCATCATAGGTATAGTATAGGGGTTTGTGAAGGATGGCCCCTTATCAAGGATGAGCCCACACACACACACACACACACACATGCACACACACACACACACCCGATATATCACTGACATGCAGGATAAAGTGCGAGTTACAATTCTTGCCATTGTTTAATCAGAAAGTATTAACTGCCTCGAAAAGGCAGACTAGAGGATGGCGAAAATAACTCATCACGTGACCAGAAATGTATAGCCAAAGTAACCCAGATTTCCTTTTCTTTTTTAGAAAGCTATTTAAAAAACGCCACGTATTTCTCCATGGGAGCAAAAGAAACTTCCCTTCTGCCCTCTAAAGTCTTCACAACTGAGGGTGCTGAGATGAGCTGACAGCAGAAGGATTAACAGGAGAAAAGACTCACGCACGTCACACCTGCACGGGGCATCGCATAAGTGAAAAACAAGGATGCTGTGACCCACCGAGATGCAAAGCCCGGACACTCTTCTTCCCACAGGAGAGGGAAATGGAAGGTGTGGGGCGTTGTGAAGAGGGAGGAAATGATTTGTAGTTTAGATGACTAAGCCAGGAGACCAGACAGGGCCTGGAACAACATTCCTTTGGGCTTGAGTCCTGTCTTCTGTGATGTGAATTTAATCTTTTTTTGTAATAAAATATCAGTAAGAGAACTGAAGGCAATTGTGTTCCTCTTTTCAGGGTCTGACCTGATGTTTAGGTAGGTAAGGGGAATTTCACAGAAAGTCCCTCCCTATGCTTCCAGGGAGAATGTGGACTGAGAGACCTCAGGCCTGCTTCTAAATTCAGCAATGCCCAAGCCCCATACCTTGGGTGTTTGTTTCCTGGGCCCCAGATTTCCTTTTGAGAAGCATTGATCAACTCAGAAAGCACCTGGAAGCCCTTAGAGGCCATCGTCTTGCAGGCTGACATTAACCCTGGGCTCTCAGGTGTCCCGAAGCAGCAGTAGCAGCAGTAACATCCCCAGTACCTCCCGACCCAGGCTCTCATCTCCACTGATTGCCTGGAAAATTCTACTAGTCACTTGGGTTCTAAATGGGACTGTCACACACTGATCCAGAAGAACCACGGTTCTGAACCATTTGTAACACGATGGTAGGAATGAGAAATCCAGGTCACACCAGAACAGCTGAATTAGAGCAAGAATATGTGTGAGACAAGACCCTCTGCTGGTTTTTTGTTTGTTGGTGGTGGTGTTTTGTTGTTTGTTTTGTTTTTTGACATTTGAGTTGGGGAATCAACCCTAGGAGACTCATTCTTGATTGCCAAACTGTTCCTGTCTTTCTGCTCTCCCCAGCAATGTACCCCTAGGACAGGTCCTCTAGCATCCTGCATCCTCGCTGATGAAATAACTCACCCCTTCACTCAGCTTAGTTCCCACAGCAACCTCCGAGGAAACAACATCATCCATCACTGTGTCCTCACTTTAGCCCAATATTCTCATCACAGCTTCTTCTGCATCCATGGAAAAAAGTCCATGTTTCTGTTTTCATCCCAAAGAAGGTACCAGATTCATTCCCTGTCGTATCCTCAGGAGTAGATGGATTTAAGTTTGATGAATCTGCTCAAATTCGATCACAGTATTTCTTCAGGGATTTAAGACACTGCTCTGATGGGTTCTTTTAAGTGATAATTAAGTTCATTTATGAAACCAACCATCTTCCCACTTTCCTTTACATTTTCCACTTTTCTTTTCTTACGGTTGAATTGAAGGCAAGAGTTGAACTATCCTTGGTCTTAACTAACTCCATTTTGTTGTCTGTGGTTGAAAAGTTTAGTTTGTTTAACCAAGGGACAAAGCTTTGCTTATGTAAAACTCACATATTAGAAATTCAATATTCCATTATGTAAATAAATTACATAACATTTATATGCTGATATCTTTATGTAGTTTATGTGTCTGCTGTCTTATGTAACATGTTTGTCTTATGTGGGATTAGCAATATAGCTGTGTATTAGAAATCTAATACTCTAGAAATATATTATGTATTATATAACCAGTTGGAAATGTAAACGAAGACAGATAATGGTTCTCATGTTTGACTACATAGCATGGTGAAACCGGCCTGTTAGCCTAGGGGAGGCCCAGAGCCTTCATTCTCTACTGCCTTGGGCTCTGGAGACTGATAGGCACTGTCTTGGTAAATAAGTACCAAGTCTGTTTCTCAGTCTTCTAAGTTCAAATATGCAGTTTGGTTGGTGCAGGGGTGAAGGGGTGCAGGGTAAGGGGTAGGGGAGTGGGGGTAGCTGTTCTTACCTGAATCTCAAAGATGAACCATGAGCTAGTAAACTGAGCCAGAAAGCTGACTTACTAGCTCACAAACTATTAGCTTTCTTTTTCTGAGACTAGAAACATATAAGTCAATGACCATGGAAGATTGCCAGCAGACAGCAACAGTCAGCTATCTAAGGAAGGGTTCCACAGGTGTCAGAGGGCAAACTACAGGACATCTTGATTCTAGACTTCTGGACTCCAGAACAGTGATGAAATCTTTCTTGTTTAAGTACCCAGTTTATATTATTTGGTTAAGGCAGACCTAGCACACTGAAACAGCTACATATACAAAATGGACTCTGCGTGAATGGAACTGGGGAGGATCCCATGTCCAAGGTCATTGGGCTGTGAAATCCAGTTCATCGTGCTGATCATAGAAAGGAGCTTCCAAAGGAGCCTGATGAATATGAAGTCCTTGAACTAAGCCCCATTTCCTTGTGGGCAGTACTTATGAAAAAATGGGTGTTTATGGGGTCACATCTCAAGTTTAACAGAAGCCACACACACACACACAGGGGCACCTGTCTCCATTTCCAAGCAACAAATGGTTCTAGTAAAATCTAGAGGGCAAGACTCAAAAATAAGCAGGGGCAACTACTTAATGGAACCTTCTGTTTGTGTTTGTTTTTATGTTTTATGTTTCCTACATTTGGACAGCCCATATTTGGACAATATGTCTGTACATCTGGGAAATATCCAAGAACAATCTCCCCTAGCTTCACTCCACAACTCTTATTCACTAGAGTATCCTTTGGAAACCAACGAACTAATAGCCAAATGAATGGACTCTTTACATCAATCACATGGATAATGTTGAGTGGGAAATGTGTTAGTATGAATTCTGAGTTCATCTGATTGGTTGGAAGCACTGAATGGTAATGTAGTGGGTGCCATGGTGGCCATTGCTATGACTCAGCCACCCCTGGCCACAAGCTCTAGAAGCTCCTTCTATGGACAGAAGGATACCACAAGCTTGACTTCTGCCTCTGAAAAAAGCTGCCTTGGTGGACCCTTCAAAGAACTTGCTGACTCTCGGACCATGCTCAGTCTTCCCCTCCAGGCCATAGTTAGGACACAGCCTCTAACCTGTGTGCCTGGGCTGAAAGGAAACAGATAAAATCTAATCAGACTTTCTTCTGAAAGGGGTTAGATAGGGATGGTTCCTTGTCAGGCACAATGAGAAGTAAAAGAATCCCAGCTGAGGGACTGGAGAGATGGCTCAGTGGTTAAGAGTATCTGATGCTCTTGCAGAGGACCAAGGTTCAATTCCCAGGAACCAAACACTCAAGTGATTCATATACATATATACAAGCAAAACATCCATACACATAAAATAAATAAGTCTTGAAAGAGAGAGAGAGAGAGAGAGAGAGAGAGAGAGAGAGAGAGAGAGAGAGAGAGAGAGAATCCCAACTGAGTATAGTATGTGTTGGTCGTCTCAGGACTCCAGAAACTGAGGCAGGAGGGTAACTAAAAACCAGTTCTTTAACCAGAAAGCTCTCTTGCTTCTCCCTAAACTTCCACCCAGGATCCCTCAAAAACTGTCTTCTAAACCTCCTAAGAAAACTACCAGATCTCCTCATATTTAAGAAAATTAAGGCTTACAATCTTTCAACTCTATGGTAACTATTGTGGTGTTTATCTCCAATAGTGTATTCGATACGTTACAGGAGATAGCAACGCTTTGTATAAAACAGGCTTGGGTTAGATGATTTTGCCAACTGTTGGCTCTTGAAGAAAAGGTATTCTGACCCAGTTTCAAGGGGCTGGCTCAGCTACCACGCCTGGTAGGTATATATCAAGGGTATTTCACATTGGATCTTTTCTTCAACTTACAATGGTGTTGTTGGAACATAGTCCCATCTTTAGTACAGGAATGTCTTGTTCTTAGAGGAATATACTTTATCTATCTCTCATAGTGTTCCTAGTGTTTCTAAGGGACTGGTCTAAAATAGACACACCCAATGCGTGGCCAATACCTATCAAAACCACCTCCCTGCCTATGAGCACCCATTTCTCTGTGTAGCAGAGAAATCTCAGCAGATGATAATAGATGTGGCCAGAAAACAAGCATCATTTCTGGAACTTGAAGACTGCCAAGGAGCACACTTCTGGCAAGTTCCAATACCCACTCTGCACCCTCCAACCTCCCAGGGACCAGGAATGCTGAACTTCTTCTATTTAGAACACACTGACATCCATGTATATTGCCGGGTTTCCTTTGAATTGCAGGGATTTTATTGTATCAGATAGGAGCTAAACACTTGAAGCTATTCAGTTCAGCCCTGAAGAGCAGGAAGTCTTGGGTGATCATGAGGAACACTGAAATATCTGTCTCTGACTCTTTCTGTAGACCTGGGCTCCTCTTTACATGTGAGCGTAGTCAATCCGGACATAGTCGTAGGTTGCAGATCTAGCTGGCAGCCTTCATATCTTTTCAGACGACTTGGCACATCTCTGATCTGATCATAAGCTAATCCTACATTTAACGTCAGCAATGGGATTCCCCACTTTGGATAGGGAGAACCTGGCATTCCTAAGCACCTACAGCTATTAAATGTGGCTTCTAATTTGAAGGCAGACTACTGGGGGGGGGCATGCTATTTTTAAAAGCAGTTTGTCTATTACAGTATTTCTCAGTGTTTACTTTTTAAGGTATGAAGGGTACAATTTATAAAATCACTTTGTTCATATGAAACACAAGCTGAAGTATTTCAGGATAAAATATTTTGATGTCTGTAATTGATTTTTAACACACACACACACACACACACACACACACACACACACACACACACA
>CABHPQ010159364.1:0-14154 GCA_902168405.1 Peromyscus aztecus
TTTTTAGTTACAACCTGAAGGAAGCTACTGGTGCTGTTGGCATCTAGTAGCTGACATCAGTTATGCTGTTAAATATCCTCTGTAAAAGTAGATACTCTGTCTTGACTTTTAGTAATGCTGAATTACTATTAGTAAGGTTGAGCAACCCTGGGCTAGAGGCAAGGATGATGGGACATGAGTGGGAAAGTGGCTCTGGGTTGGTAAATATGGGCTGAGTACCACGGTAAATACTGTGGACCTTGGGCAATACACAGTGGGAACGGATGTGGAATAATGAAAATTCAGCCTTGTTTTAAGGAGACAAGTCAATTATTTTCAGTTCATTTTACATTCTAGATATTAACTCCTTGTCTGAATTATAATTTCCAAAGATTTCCTTTCATCATGTTGAGTCTCTTCACTCTGTTGATAGCTTCTTGTGCTCAGCAGTCTTTTAATTTCATTTGATTCTATTTGTCCCTTCTCAGGATTGTTTCTCAGGCTATTGGAGTTCTTTCCAGAAAGTTCTTGTTTGTGTGTCTTGAAGGTTTTCCCCATATTTTTCTTCTAGAATTTTCAGCATTTTATATTTTATATTAAGGTTTTTGATCCATATGAAACTTTTTTTTGGTGCAGGGTGAGAAAGATGGACCTCTTTTCTTTCTTCTTCATGTAAACCCACTTCTGTGGGGGAATGTAAACTA
Source organism: Peromyscus aztecus (assembly GCA_902168405.1). Taxonomy (NCBI): domain Eukaryota; kingdom Metazoa; phylum Chordata; class Mammalia; order Rodentia; family Cricetidae; genus Peromyscus; species Peromyscus aztecus. The sequence goes on from CABHPQ010159364.1 coordinate 684, forward strand.
GTGCAGTCACTGTGGAAATCTATATGGAGGAATGTCAAAAAGCTAAAACTAGAACTACCATGGGACCCATCTATCCCAGTCTTAAGTACACAGTCAAATGACTATGTAAATCTTGTCAGGCCAATGAGATGGTGGCTGCAGTATACACTAGAGCTACAAAAATAGTTGAAGTATTCTGTTAAAAATGCTATATTATTACATTATGGATCTTTCACTTCCATTTCCATGTTTGGGGTACTTTTCACTCTATGTGGATGGAGTGAGTCCTGCATCCTGGAGTCTATCCATCAGATCCACCTCAGGGAGGCATACATTTGGAAGAAAAATATATGGTGATACACATGTCTTGTGAAACCTGTTTCCTAGCTGAACAGGTAGTGGTGTGTCTGAATTTTGGAGAAATAAAGGTAAATGTCAGCTCTAGTGCCTTCCACAGACACCATAGTGTGAGCTCTGGCACCTGTGCCGTAGGTGTCCGTGGGGCTGGAATCTCCTCTGAGTTGGTACTCAGTGCTGTTCCACTGTTTTGTCATTAGACACCTAGCACCCATGACTAACCTTCCTAAAGAGTCCAGAACTGCTCAGTTACCTTCAGGGAGAGCCTTCTCTATCAAGGTAGCTCAAAAATACATTTTGATACTGCAAACAGAAGTTACAAATGCTATCTGATCCCCCTACATGGTCACATCTGTTTTTTATCTTTTAAATTATTTGTATGAAAGAAAAACAGAATATTGTTTTGTTATGCCAGGTAGGATTTCTGAAGATCTCTGTCTTTTATATATTTGCTTTCAATTTTTTTCTATCTAAGCAATTGGTTTTTAAAAGTGGTAAAGAATAAATATATGAGAAAGTGTGTTCTTTTATGACAATCTAGTTTTGAAACATGGGAAATGAAAGCTCATATAGACATTTTGGAATTGAATTGCAATTATTGTAAAAATGGTATTGTTGTAGCTATCATACTTCATGGAAACTTTCATGATCAGGATTTAGGCCAGCTTTGTTCCTGACTCTGTGATTTACTCAGGGTCACTATTGCTGTGATGAAACCAAATGACCAAAAGCAAGTTGGGGAGGATAGGGTTTATTTGACTTACACTTCCACATAGCCCCTTGTTAAAAGAAGTCAGGGTAGGAACTCAAACAAGGAAAGAACATGGAGACAGGAGATGATGTAGAGGCCATGGAGGAGTGCTGCTTACTGGCTTACTCAGTCTGCTTCCTTATATCAGCTGAATGGCTAGAGGCTTTCCAGGGCTCTTAAGATAGGAACTGGCAACAGAAGGGTAGAGGGTGTGATTTCAGGTGGAGCTAGGCAGCACATTTTAAAATTTTAATGTGGCTTAGAGAAATACAAGTGGAATGTGGATTGCTTGTTGTTATTATTGTAATATTTCAACCCTTTAAAATTTATTTATTATGTATGTATGATACAGGGTGAGTATGGAGATGAGGACAACTCTCTGAAGTCAATTTTCTGCTTTCTTCTTTCTGTGGGTTCTGGGTATTAAACTCAGTTGTTGGGCTGGCATGGTACACATTTTACCCATAGATTTGTCTTGCAAAGTTCCCATGTCATTCGTTGGAGCTCACAAATATTCTTGTTTATGAAGAGGACCTAGAGAGAAAAATTGAAAATATTATGGAAATTACAGCGGTGGGTAAGAGCACTTGCTGGTCTTGCAGAGGACTTGAGTTTGGTTCCAAGGATAGTGTGCAACCTTAAATATGTCAAGATTTCTGTGATCACACAGACTTCTATTTGCACATTAGCTGTGGAGGGGTACACTAGTGGTTTTTAAATTTGGCTGTATGTAGCCACTGGTAAAAAGAGAAAAATTGTGTGTGTTATGGGCTGTAATAACCTGTACCCTAAGTTAAATAATGGGAAAGTGACATATCACTCTCTCATATGTTGGATTTCAGGATTTTTCTTCAAAAAATAGTTTCTTGGTAGTCAGAGGCTAGAACATAAAGAGTTTCATATCCTTAGCTACACATTTATAATAGTTTAGGCCAGTTGGTCTTCATGAGACCCTCTCTCAAAAAACTCAAGCTAACCAACCAACTAACCAATCATAAAAGTAGTTTCTTGGTTATTAACAGATCTGAGGAGCTATTGAGTTGCATTTTGTTGAAGAACCTTCATATTTTGACTGTATTACTTTCCACACTGAGTTATTATTGCTATTGTACTAGGCTGGTAGCTTCACACACACACACACACACACACACACACACACACACACACACACACACACACACGGTGAAGGGAGAAACAGGATTATAGAATCTTAAACTTGGAGGTACACATTTTATCTTAATTTTTTTTTCTATAATTTCTAAGCATATTATCTAGGATACTATTTCTTCAAGGGCAGTGGTTCTCAACCTCCAGGGAGTGGAATGACCCGTTCACAGATGTCACCTAAACTATTGAAAAAAAAAGATATTTATATTATGATTCATAACAGTAGTGAAACTACAGTTATGAAGTAGCAACAAAAATAATTTTATGGTTAGGGGTCACCACAACATGAGGAATGATATTAAAGGGTCACAGCATTAGGAAGGTTGAGAACCACTACTCTAGAGAGTGCCTTTCTTAAAAAAAAAAAAGCTTTATCTTTTCATGAATCTTTATCGTTGTATTTGTCACTGACAGTACACTTAAAAGATAAAATGTATCATTGTTAGAAATGTATATCACATGTTTTATTTATTAATTGATTGTGTTTGTGCACTCATGTGCACACTGAGACTAGAGGAGGATTCTGGGTGTCCTTTTCCATGCACTATCTGCCTTATTCCTTGATACAGCACCTTTCACTAAACTTGGAACTAGACTGGCAGTCCCAGAAATCCTTCTGTCTTCACCACGATATTGTGCTAGGGTTGCTGGCACATCCTGCCATGCCTGATGTTTTCCATAGGTCTTGGGATTTGGACTCAGGTTCTGATGCCCACACAGAAAGCACTCTTACCTATTGGTCCATCCCCCCAACCCTATTATTCTGTTGGATGAAATATTTAAAAGTGAAAGTGATTCCCACATCCCTTAAAAGCAGAATATTGTGTTGAATGGCACCTGGTATATTTACCCTACTGATCATAATGAAGAGAAACAGTGTTAGCACCAGGAGAGATGTGGAAATTATCCATGCTAAGAGGTTGGCACTGGATCTTAAAGTCAGACTATTGATTTTTTTTCTGACGTATAAAAGTATCTGGGGTGATTTCTGTAGATTAAAAACTTAGAATGTTTGAGAGATTGTTCATCTGGAAGCATTGTGGGTGGATTAGAAAGAGATAGAAACCCAAAGCAGGTCATGTTGTCAGTGAATGTGCCTTTTATTTTGAAGTTCCTGAGGGGCAGAATAGAGTTTTAAGCAGCTAAGCAATGTGATTTATTACATTAGCATTTTAGAAAAACGTGGTTGCAGTATAGGTAATGATTTACAGGGAGGCAAGGTTTGTAGCAGAGTCAGCAACCAGAAAGCTTATTTCAAGTGTGAAATTTAAAATCTAAGTTGGAAGCATTTAAGGTGGGGGAGGAAGACAGAGTGAAGAGAAGGAGGCAGAGAGATGCTCATGGTGGGTGGTAAAGACAACGTGAGGTACCTGAAGTGATGCTACATTTGGATCAGCCAGCTGGGCCCAAACCAGGAAGACTGGTGGTTTTGAGGGCGAATAATGAAAATTCCTATTTTGTAGTATATATTTGAAGTTCAAATTTATATTATTCTTATAGACTGGAAGCTTAAGAGAAAACAACACATTATGATATTGCACAGAGCAAGTGTCCTGCTTGAAGAGAATTTAAAGCATTTCTAAACGGACGCCTGCCGAGTCCAAACATGAACTTTTTTAAAAAGAGTTATTTTATATGTGTGGGTGTTTTGTTTGAATGTATATGTGTGGGTATCATGTGTGTCTGGTGCCTGAGAAGATCAAAATTGGATTCCCTGGAATTGGAATTATAGATGGTCATGAGCCTCCATGTGTACACTGGGAACCAAACCCAGGTCCTCTGGAAGACCAATAAATGCTTTTAAATGCTGAGACATCTCTCCAGCATATGCAAATAAACTCTTAACACAGAATTGCAAAGATGAAGGACGGAAAGAGCTACTTCCAGTGAGAGTCAGTAGCTCCTTGGGTCATCAGGATTTTTTACAAGAATGTCAGCTATTACCCCAGTTGATGACTATAAAATAAGTGTTCAAAATTAATAAAGAATTAAAATAAATAGCAAGCACAAGATGATTATATGTTACTGATGCTGTGATAAGAAATAAAATGTAACAAGGTGGAACGTGAAAAAAATTATCTGTGTTGTGTGTGTGTATGTACATGTGTGCATGTGTATTATGTACACGTGTGTGCAGGTGCATATGCCTGTGTCCATGCATCTGAAGGCCAAAGGAATATTTCAGGTGTCTTCCTTGGTCACTGCCCACCTTATTTTTTGAGACAGGGTCTCTCACTGAACCGGAAGCTCTGTTTCAGCTATGTGACTGGCTTGTAAGCTTCTGGGATCTTCCTGTCTTTGCTGCTAAACATTGGGCCCATAGTACGGGCAACACGGACATGCATGGCTTTTATGTAAGTGCTGGGAGTTTGAACCCAGGCTCACTTGCTTTTACATAAAGTACTTTATCCACTGAGTGACCTTCCACAAACTAGAACTTTTAAAGAGAATAGTTAAGTCATCGAGATAAAAAAAATTCCCCAGGCAAGACTAAATATTAGTGAGATATAGCAGAGAGAATCAGTTCACTGAAAGACTAAAGGGAAGAAATTAGGAAAGTTATAGCACACAGATAGGAAGTATTTGACAGTTTAAAATATATCGAGAATATTGAGTACACACATGTACACACACGCACCCACGCACGCACGCACGCACGCATGCACATCACTCCCTCCACAATAGCACGTGAAAAATCAGTATGCCAAAGGGAGAAAAAAAGATGGCTGAGTCTTTGCCAGAACTGACAAGGAAGATTGGTATTGATGTGTAGAAATATTGTTTCCTAAGTAAAACACATAAAAGCAAATCCATATTTAAGCACCTGTGTAAAGCTCCAGCACAGCAGACATAGTAAATAACGTGCTACGAGAGGGAAGAGCCATTGGTCTGCAGGGCAGCAAGAGCCACCGGAAGGAGCAGAGCTGAAAAGAGACACTATTTCCATTGGGCTATTGTACAAACACGTTTCAATATCAGGGCTGAAACAAAGACATTTCCAAACAACACAAGGCATTTATACAGGGATTTCTCTTCAAAATGTTAGGGTAGAATTTAGGAAGATGAAAATTGAAGCAGCATTTAGGAATACAAGGGCAGAGGCAATATTAAAGAATTTGACAAGCATAATAGTGTTAGGCAAGTGTTTGTTGTTGTGTTTTCTTATGATCTAATCAAATAATAATTATACTAATAATTTGAGAGAATAAAATACATGTTGGAACTAGACTTGGAGAAGTGGTAAGTTTAGGTGTGTATTTCAGTTCTCTAGAGGAACAGAACTTATAGAATGAATCTCTCTTTATATATTATAAATGTATATATGTAATATATAATAAATACATTCTATATAATTTATTAGAATTATAACATATATGAAGTTTATTAGACTAGCTTACAAGCTGTGGTCCAGCTAATCCAACAATAGTTGTCCACCAACGGAAGATCCCAGAATCCAGTACTTGTTCAGTCCACAAGGCTGGATGTCCCAGCTGGTCTTCAGTATACTCTGGAATCCCAAAGATCTAGGCTCTAATGTCAGTGAAGGAATGGTAAGAGTGAAAGCCGGTAAGAGGGTAAGAGTGACAGCCAGTAGAGTAAGAGCAAGCAGGCAAAGAGAGCAAGCTTTTTCTTCTATGTCTTTTACACAGGCAGTCACCAGAAGGTGTGGCCAAGATTAAGGTTGGATCTTCCCACCTCAAAGGATCTAGATGAAAAAAGATCCCCCACAGGTGTGCCCAGTCATTTGAGTTTTAGTTAATTCCTGGTGTAGTCAAGTTGATAACCAAGAATAGCCGTCAGGAGTATTGCAAGGCCCTGGAATAATAAGATGATAATAATAATAATAATAATAATAATGTTTCCCAAGATCGGAAAAAAAATGTCTTCAGTGAGGTATAAAATTCATAGCCCAACAATTAAAGACTATCTTACAGTGAAGGTTCAGAAAGTTAAGCATACAGAGTTATAGGGTGAGATAGTTTCCAGGGGCTGAGGAGTAGTGTGGAGTAAGGAGATGCTGGCTACAGGGAGCAAGGTTTCAGTCAGACCAGAGGGAAGCTGTACTGGAGCTCTTTTGTCTAGCATGATGACTGTAGTTAGCAAGAATGTGTGTGTCCTTGAGACTCATCACACACACGATGAGTAAGGTAGCAAATATGCTGATTAGCTAGACTCAATAATTTCTTAGTACATGAACCAAAACCTCATGCTATATTCCATAAATATACATCATTTATTTGCATTATAACCCCATAAAGCTTGAGAAAAATAAGCTTTAACATGACAAAACACGCCAAAAGAAGGCACAAGACACTAACCAAACTAGAGAAATTGTTTATAAACCTGTAAACACCAATGAATTAGTACCATGGATGTATAAGAGTTCATATAAAACAATAAGAGCATTTAAAATGAAAACAATCCAACCAGAAAATGAGAAACATGATAATTCTTAAGGGAAGGAAAATGAATGACCAATAGGTAAATTAAAAAGGTGTATGGAAATGCCAGCTCTTACACATTGAGGTACAATTTCACACCCATTATACCATCAAAAATAGATAAATCAAAGCCACCAAGTGTTGGTAGAATGTGAGGGGAAAAGGACTCTTACTCAGGAGTAAGTTAAACGGTCTAATTATTTTGAATATGACTTTGGCAAACTTTTCACTAAGTACTTTGCAAAATTTTGATGTCTGTGTTGGAGAACAGTAGAATGTAGGAGTAGATACTCAATAACTCAGCAATTCTCCCTCTGGATTTTTGCCCTAAGATAATCTTGTAGATGAATTGCTAAAAGGTCTTATTAATAAAAAAAATTTGGAGCCAGAAATTGGGGTTAAAGCCTGAGAGAGATCAGAGGAATAGGAAAAGCCACAGCTAACCTCACCTTACCAACTCCACAGCTTCCAAAGCGAGCTACTTCCTGTCTACCCACACCTATATGCCTTTCTGTTCTGTTGTCTCATTTGCTCTCTCAGCCCAGCTATATCACTTCCTCTTCCTGCACAGCTCTGTCACTTCTTGTCTGTCTGTACAGACCTCCAGACCTCCATGGTTAGTGCTGGGATTAAAGGCATGTATCACCATGCCTGGCTCTGTTCCTAGTGTGGCCTTGAACTCACAGAGATCCAGACAGATCCCTGCCTTCCAAGTGATAGGATTAAAGATGTGTGCTACCATTGCCTGACTTCTGTGTTAATATAGTGGCTAGCTTTTTCCTCTGATCATCAGGTAAATTTTATTGGGAGACACAGTATATTGGGGGACACAATACATCACCACATAATCTCTTGAACTTTTGTATAAGAATGTCATTGTGATAGCTAAGCACTGGAAATGAATTATCTGTCCCCAACAAGAGAATGGATAAAAAGACTGTGGCTTAGTCATGTAGTTGGATAGCAGTCAATGTTAGTTAACTTGGTTCTATTTGCATACCACAGGTCTCTCCAGAGAATGACTGCGAATAAAGTACAAACTCTGACAACAGTGCTATTGGTATTGTGCCATGATTTGCAAAAGAGCAAGATGACACGGGAGAGAGCCTATCTTGTTTCTGTGTATGTAATAATAGGACTGACATACAACTGGCTTTAGTGTGCCAGAAATTACGAGGCAGGGAGATGAGGGAGGGAAGACCTTTGGTCACACCCAGTTCTTCCCCAACCCTCAGAGTCTAAGAACTTCGAAGCTTGTCCTCAGTTCACATTTCTCAGGCCTAGCTGTACCTTTGGGAGACGTCTGAGATATATCCTAATTAGAAATGATTTTAAAAAAATTTATGGAAGCATTTCTCCAACAATCCCACATGCTGATAGTGGGAAAAAAATCTTATGCTTGTGTAAGGACAGGTCAGCTGAGGCTGGGAGACTCCAAGACACTTAGTGGCAGAGTCAGGACTCTTCTGGCCTTGATGTTTTTGTTTCTTTCTCTTTTCCACGACTCTTTTCTACATGGTTGAAATTACATTAAAGTTCCCCAAATCCTACTAGAAAAGTTAAGGGGAGAAAATACTGAAGACGGTCATCCCCTGACTGAGGCCAGCAAGACCAGGAGAGGAAGCCTGGGGAGGGGGGGGCTGTGCTGAAGCAAAGAGCTGGGAGCCTTTAGAATGCAGCCTTGATATGCGCCGCCGAGAGCTTGGGTCTGGGTCGCTGACTGTTACTGCCAAACTGGACTTCCCCAGGACTTCAGGGGAAGATAGAAGACCTAAGAAGGGCAACAAAGAAGTGATGTAGCCTCACCTCCCCTTTGCTCCGGGTCACCATATTTCTGTTAAGGCTTCCTTAAAGGAGCAGTGTTGCCGCCTATAGCCTGGATTCCCACTCACCCTGCCTGGAAAGAATAAACAGTGATTAGTTATATAAGTGACAGGGAAGACACAGGTACAAATTAGCGAAGGAGAACAGAGGTGCAGATGTGCATTATGTGGGAGGAGCGGGCCTCCCACCTCCCCGGGTTCTGATGGAAGGAAATGTCTGAGAAAGATGGGCTCAGCTCAGGCAGAGCCCATCACTCCGCTTACCTCCACACCTCAGGATTCCGAAGAACCCCTGACTTGCACCAATTCCCGCTGGCATTAGGTGCCTGGGTATATACTCCAATCCCAGATGTACGACTAGCTCACTCTGTGACCTTAAACACCGTCCCTCTAAGTGTCAGTTTTCCCGGCCTCAAGTGAAGGCGATGGGCACAAACTATTTCAAATCTCTGCTGCTTCTGATGTACTGTGCAGTCATCTTCAAGGCCGTTATGTAATCCTACAGAGTGATAGCTTTGGCTTATTTACTCACGGTCAGTTATAATAATCTACTGAACTGGTGGTACTGGGCGTACCTCAGGTCATCCTACTTTTAACCCTGATGCAAAGCTAGCTTCCAAGGACCAAGGCAGTGACATGAGTTCCTGCACAAGCAGCCACGTGTGACAGAGTAGCCAGCAACGGGGACTCGGGTGAGTTACACAGTGCACGCATTTCCCAGAGGCATAGGGCATCAAAATGTTTCAGCAATCCTGGACTGCCAGTGGACACCTTACACAAGAAATGAACATGTCTAATCAGTTTCTGCAGCCATCAGAGTCGGTTTAAGGAGATAGGGAATAGCAAGGAGCGCAGGGTGACGGTAGTAGGGACATACATTAACGCACCTGTTAGCTCCTGCAGTATTCACTTGACTTTGCAGAGATAGAGCCTGTGATGGATCTCGCTACTGTCCTCATCCCCAGACACATTAGTGGGATTCAGTTATTTGTGTCTGGAGATAAGTCTGCATCTGCATCATCACCACTTCCCTCCCCTCCTTTATGAAAGCACCTCGGTAGTGTGGTTATGGCATACCTTCTGCATTTTGTAGTCTATGAAACTAAAGATAAAGTGGTGTCAGGATTCATTAATTCTCAAAAAGCAAAAGTGAAAAAGAAATCCACCAAGCATAGCTCACAAATATTCATCAAACATTGTTTTGGGAGCCTAGAATTCTAGAGCTAATAGAATTACACATTTATTTGACAAATATTAGGTGCCAGCTCTGGCTCCAGGCATTGTTGTGACCTCTGGAATACAGCGACAAACAGGGCAGGAAAGTCTCCTGCCCTTCTGCGGAGCAGCAGCAGGTATGTGAGAACATACAACATGATCTAGTGGCTTGTGTGAACTCAGAAAGAAGCGGGCAGCAGAAAAGTAAAGAGGAAGAGCGGTCAGAACTGTCAAGTGTAAAACTCTGTGGCCAGGAACAAGAGTGTCCAGCCTGAGGAACTAAAATCAGGGTCACACTTTCTAGACAAGAAGCTAGGTGACAGAGGGTATCAGGAAATGAAGTGAACATGGGGATAGGACTTGGAGAGGAGCACACACTCTTACCCCTTGGCATGATGAGAATCGAGATTGTTAGCTGCTGGGAAAGAATGGGTCAGTTTTCTCTAAGAGTGTAGCCCAAGAATACTTCAGGCAGGACATACTGGCCTTGAAATTTGTTTCTTTGTTTTCTTAAAGACACAAAGTTGGGTGCATAAGGAAGAGGGTGGATTTGGGAAGATTTGGCAGGGTGAATATGATCAAAACACATGTTATAAAAGATGAAACTCTCAGCCCTGAAAACATATATATGTGTAACATACTGACTGAGCAGGTTATATTTAGAAATATATGCATATATATGTATATATGCATGCAATAATCATTAGTGAAAAAGAAGCTGAGATTTGAAGGATAGTGGGAAGGGTATATGGGAAGGTTTGGAGGGAGGGAAGGGGAGGGAGAAATGTTGTAACTATATTATAATCTCAAAAGCAAAAATTTAAAAAACATAAGAAAAATGAATGAATGAATGAATAAAAACAGGTAAAGAACCAAAATAAAAATTTTTCTAAAAATGAAAAAAGTCAATGGGCATAAGAAAATATGCTCAACATCATTGTTCAAAGGGAAATTAAATCAGAACCACCATTAGATAGCTGTTTTGTTTTTAAAGCTAGCAAGTGCTGGTGAGCTTATGGAGAAATCAGAACACATGAGCCCCATTGGTGGGGTTATAAAATGGCACAGCAGCTATGAAAAGTGGGGAAGTTCCTGAGTTTAAAGTAGGACTGTTGTGGAGTCCAATAATCTTGCTTCAGGGTGGACATTGTAAAGAACTGAAATTAGCAGCTGGGAGGGACTGTCTGCATTCGGAACCAAGCCAAATATCCATCACTGGAAGAATGAGCAAAAAACCCAATGTTGGCATATACGTACAGCAGGATACTTTTCAATTCATTTCATTCAATTAATTTTTAAAAAGAAAAAAGTTCTGCTATTATTCAACAATATAGATGATTCTAGAAGAATTATGTTGCATGAACTAAGTCACTCACAGAATAAGTCCTACATGATTCCTTCCTATGAGACAGCTAAAATAGTCACCAGTACAGAAGTAGGCAATAGAATTGCTAGGGGGAGTTTTCTGGTGAGTGTGAGTGAGTTTGCAAGACTATCGCGTTCTGTACATCTGCTGTAAAGTGGTACCCAAAAACAGCTAGCAATAAAGTCTACTGTACTCATAAGCTTATTAAGAAGACAGATCTTGCTAGAAGAGAAAATGGTAGCTTTTAAAGATGATGGATTTATTACCAGGATTTGTGGTGAGGTATTGCAAATATAAACATGTATCCAAACCCACAAAATTGTGCACATTAGTTATTGGCAGATTTTGTGCTGAGATTTTATCTCAGTGAAGCCAGGGAATAAATTATTTTTTGGAAGAATGTAATGAAATAATGGAAGCAGAGAGCTGATCTGGAAGTGTCCAGCAACTTCTGTTGCTTACCTTACTCAGCTTTTCCTGAGTGGATGAGCACCATTTCCCACTGTTCTAGTTTCTTTTCTCTTGCTGAGGAAAAACCAAACCAAACAAAAACAAAAATACTGAGACCAAAAGCACTTAACGGGGGAAAGTGTTTATTTCATCTTACAACTTTCAGGTCACAACCTATCATTGAGGAGAATCAGGACCGAGACTATGAGGGAATGTCGCCTACAGGACTTGCTCACTGAATGACTTCTTTGGCTCTCTGATATGGTCCAAGTTTACCTAGAAATGGTACTGAGCCTTCTCACATCGATCATCAGTCAAGACAGTCTTGCACAGACATGGCTATGGGCCAAATGAAGTTCCCTCTTTCCAGGTTTCTCCAGCTGGGTAGTATCAAGTTGACAATATAAAAGAACCAGAACCACTCTCATCCATAGCTTAGACTCATGAAGTCAAAGTGAGTTTTTGTGAGTGGAAGACTTCAAAATTGTCTACTTAGATTTTCTGTTCCCAGAAGTTCATGCTTAATTTCCTAGCCATTTAGTCAAACACTGATCTGGGTACTTCAGTGAAAGAATTTTTTAAATATATAATTAAGGTCCCAAATCAATTGTTTGTTGTATAGCAGGATAATCCCGCCATACCCATTTTAATCACACATGCTTTTTCAGTCTAGGTCTAGAGGAAAGACAGGGTAAATCAGACATTTGAAGCACAGGTTTTAAGACAGAATGTGCCACACAACAGTGTTTGTGGATAGACTCAAGGGGATGGGCAGTCCAGATGACAGCAGCCAGAGGCTTTAGGTCATACTAATGGACATGCTAACATGGGAAGGGGAAAGCTCATGAGGCCACAAGCCCAAACAAAGAGCTATGGCAACTGGGGAATGATGAGAACAGGGTAATAGTCTCCCCCAGAGAAGAGCACCCCCATTTGGTTAACCAATACCAGGTAGTCAGTCCTCAGATCTTATACATGCATCATATACAAACATATATGCAGACCAAGAAGGTTGTATTTGTGTATTTAGGAATATATTATATATAATATAATATGTTGTATTATATATAATATTATATGTTTATATATATGAAAAATTTACACACACACACACACACACACACACACACACACACATATGAAAAAGAGGCCCCAAATTTGAGATAGAGCAGAGTCAGGGACATGGGAGAAGCAGGTGGGAGGAAAAAGAAGAGGGGAAATGATATAATTATGTTATAGTTTCAATAATAAAAGAGTTTTGTAAAAGATAAAAAAGAAAGAGAGGCTTCATGTCACAGCTGCAGGAAACTGGCCAGTGATGGTGTGAACTAGACAAGAACTGAAGCCCCCCATGCAGTCAGCAGTGAGCTTTGCCTGGAATCTAGCTTCATTCCTGAGCAGAGAACCCACTGAAGTATACAACTGGACCAAGCAAGGGTGTTATATTAGGCCGCCACGTTTCTGAAATGTGTTATGTAAATAGAAGAAATGAATGCACTTACCTTGGGCATATAGTTAGCTTGTAGCTTAAACTCAGTCCTAGGCAACTCTAAAGTTTATAAAAAATCTCTCATACTGAAGAATTAAGCAAATGCCAAATTTTAGATTATACAAAAATAAATCAAAAAACTTTTAAATTAATTAATCTTAAGAATACACAATATTGGGTGCCATTATGGCATTTAATATGCATTTATCATTATACTTTATTCTTTTTCACAACCCCTATTACCTCTCATTTCCAGTTCTGCTTTACCCCTTCCTCCTTCAAAATAATAACCTTTTTGTTTCCAGGGCTTAGATTAGATGATAGGTAGATAGATAGATAGATAGATAGATAGATAGATAGATAGTAGATCAATAGATGATGGATAGATAAATAGATATAGATGACAGATAGATGATAGATATAGATGATAGA
>CABHPQ010159364.1:14164-47326 GCA_902168405.1 Peromyscus aztecus
GATAGATAGATAGATAGATAGATAGATAGATAGATAGATAGATAGATATAGATGATAGATATAGATGATAGATAGATGATAGATTGATAGACAGACAGACAGATAGATAGATAGATAGATAGACAGACAGACAGACAGACAGACAGATAGATAGATAGATAGATAGATAGATAGATAGATAGATAGATAGACAGATGATATACAGATAGATAGATGATAGGTGATAGACATTTCAAGTTACTGGGTAAAAGTAAAACAAGGTCACCATTTAGATAAGAATTTAGAATTAGTCCTGAAAACTCTTAAGGAAAAGAAATTTCCTGCAAGTTACACAAGATATCATTAGAATGAAGTGGAGAGCCAGTAAGAGGAGAAGGCTGGCTCTGTCTCCCAGGTTTAATTTAAAGAAAGTATGAGGATATACGAATACTTAATGTATTTTTCTAGTTGTCAGATTAACTTGGCAGCAACTGATAGCTGTGGATGATTTAAAAATCTTAAAGAGCACATCAAATGTCTATCCAATATCAAGTGGTCATCCCTGAGAACATACACACAGGTAACACTAAAGCATGGAAGCCAATGAAGGATTCAAAAGAACCCACGGAACCCGATGGGATGCTCTGACTAAATGCTGAAACAGCATGTATTGCAGCTGAGCATTTATTGTCAAACTATCACACCATATTACTATCTCAGCTATAACATGTACATGGGAGAGTTTCTACCCTGTGGGTTATTCTAAGAAAGGACAACAATAACACATGCAAACACTTGAGAATTCCACAAAACAGTTTGCAAATACCAAACTGATGATAATGAAATACAGCCTTTTATGGAAGATGTTTATCACAGCTGTCAAAATTCTTGAAGACTGAGAAAATCTTGAAGCTAGAACAGATCGTTCTAATTTTGTTGGTAGTGAATCAGTGAGCAGTCTTTGCCTCTGTTTCCAGTCTTTCCAACACTTCACATTCACTGGGCTGCGTTTGAAGCATACAAACAATACACCTGATGTTCAAGAAATAAAACTTACCAGGCTTTTGAAATTCACACTTTTTTATCTCAATACTTCTTCTCATTTCAGATCAGTTACAAACTTCCTCTTTTAAAAGGCAATATTTTAAATCTCTTTATGGTACTGAAGTGAAATAAGTCTTTCAGTGAGTTAATTTATTTATGCACAAATAAAAAAATCTCAAGGTAGGGCACTAACTAGAATATTTTAGAATTTTAAGTAATTTATAATAAAATTACACATGGAATATAAATGCCCAAGTTTATCTAAAGTAGAAACAATAAAAGGCCCTGACATATATGTAAGTAAGCATGAAGTGCCCATGGATGTGACAGCTTCCCATAGCCTAAAGCATGTGTGCCCGACTAACAGCACCAATACTGTGATTGGCTGCAAGTGATATATAACAAATGCTTGCTTGAATAGAATGAAAACATGGTCATGCTTCCATCTAGTTAGTATAAATAAAACAAGTAACGATGTAAAATTCTTCATATTTACATGCAGAAGAAGTTGAATTCTCAATTAATTATTCTGTTTACATAAAGGCTTGGGAATATATGTTAGTCTCATGAGAATGTAGGACGTACTTTCTGCGTGAAGGATTCTCTGTCATATTGCAGTATGTCACCTGCCCTCCCCATAAAGGCCTGCTGTGTTCTCTAGTCATGACCATGACCAAATGTTCCCATTAGTCATCACAAACAGTCCCCGGAGATTATACTACATCCACTAAAAACCATGACTTAGATGTGTATACGCATAAGGGAAATCTTTTAACTTACTGAGGTCCAACCTCGAAACTCAACTCACTGACTCATGTACTCACTGCACTGTTGTCTACCCTGATACTCCAGACGGGGACGTATGACCATCTCATCCCCAATGCCAGTATTCCTAAGGCAGTCTGTGGCTCCTCACTGAATTGATAGGACAGTAGATAAGGCACAGCTCCTATACCCCTCAGATCTGCCTTTTGTACCTCATTCCAGCATGGTACCCCTCTCCACTCCCTGCACCCCAGCAAGGTCTTCTCTCCTGCTGCACCACGCCATGTGGTTGTCACTACTGCACGAGCAGCCTTGTTCCTGCTTCCTGCCTGCCTTTCAGTCACTCCCGTTTTCCTTCCGATCTCACCTCAAAGATCACTTCTTGGAAAAATGTTTTCTAATCTCTCTCAGGACAGCTCCCACTAGGGTCATTGTTTCTCTCACACTATCCACTTGTACACGTAGGCAGTTATAGGTTTTCATCTGCCTTCCCCAGCGGCTTCTGAGTTCTCTGAGTAACGAAGTATCTGCTTTTTCCCCTTCTTAGTGCCCGAGAGTCTATATTTTCAAATATTTTGTTGGGTGCATGCCCAAATGACTGAGTGGGAAAGAAATGATGGAATGAACAAGTGCACAAACATGCCTGTGACTAACCTGACATTCCGTGGCCAAACCTCTTTTTGAATCAGTGAGTTTGTTTGTTTTCTGTTTGGAGTAGAGCTTACACTCAAGCTACCCGGAGAAATTAATGATTTAATGTATGACCTATTTGGCAAGAACAATGTGTTAACCGTCTAGTTTGATGGATTAAAAAAAAAAAAGGCAACAACTCTTGAGTGTGCCAAAACTGTAAGAGTGGATGGGTTTCACAAGAGAGGAAGTCTTTCCTTTATCTCCACTTGAACAAGTAGTGCATAAACATACACATTCTTAAAGCTACAAATTCCTTAAGCTACAACAGTTCCTCAAATTAAAACCTTTCCTGTTGGGGCTGGAGACAGGGCTCAGTGGTTAAGACACTGGCTGCTCTTCCGGAGCACCTGGGTTTGATGGCAGCTCATAATGGTCTGTAACACCAATCCCAGGTGATCTAATGCCGTCTTGCCTTCTTGGCTCAAGGCACCCAAATAGTATATAGACATACATGCAAGCAGAGCACCCATATGCATAAAAACAAAACAACAAACATCAACAACAAAAAAACTTCTATCATCTCTGAGTTTGAAGCTAGCCTCACAGTGAGTTCCAAGCCAGCTAGGGTTACACAATGAGATGCTATTTCCAAAAAAAAAAAAAAGGAAGGAATGAAGAAAAAAACTTTTGTCACTAATTTTTCCTGCCTCAGACATTTTTTTAAATGTCTTGAACACATTTAGTAAAGGACAATAGAATAAAGGAAACAGATGTGCTAAAGTGTAGATCACCTTCATAATCCTTCAAAATCACTTTTGAAATTTTTATATATGATATGCTATATTTACATTATTTCCATCCCCTGTGGCCCTCCGTCCCTTTTAATTCATGTCTTCTTCTTTATTATTGTTAATTAAACACACACATATGTACATATAAATACTATAAATACTTGCTTGTATGTGTATGTCCTTAGGGCTGGCCACTTAGCATTGGATAACCTATCAGGAAGTATATTCCCAGAGAAAACTTCCCTCTCTTAGCAGCTATTAATTGCGTGCAGTTATTTATCTAGCGGTGAAGCCCTGTTCTATTTTTCCCATTCACATTGGCATTTTGACTAGTTTTGTCATTATACTAATCTTGTTTAGACAAATATATTGTTACATATTTATGAGTATAGCATACATAGTATGTAGAAGACAGTCTTGCTGCAGACTTCCTGGTCTGCTTGCTCTTACAAACTTTCCACCCTTTTTCCTGTAATATTCTTTGGGTGATTGTGTTATACACGTATCATTTGGGGATGGATACCCTGTGGTCATTTATTCTTCATATTTCCATCAATCCTAGACTTCAGTGATGTTCTATCTGAAGCAAAAAGAAGTGTCTTTGATGAGGAGTGATAGTTACACTTATGAGTGGATGTAAGGATAGATATTTAGAATGCATTGGGGATTATACTGGTTTAGGGAAGTGGTAGGATCTCTTCTATGGTCCATGTCCTTGCCAGCATGGGTAGTATTTACATGGCTAGTTTTACTGTACCAGGCACGATTTTCCTCCTAGAGTAGGCCTTAAGTCCTTTCAGAATACCACTAACCTCTCTTTCATAAGATGATTATTTTAAACATCTCTTTATCAGACTCAAGTGAAATAAGCCCGTGATTAAGTTAACTTACGCTTGCACAACTGAAAATAGACAGCTATTGGTTACTTCCAAGATGTAAATGCGATTATCACCATTGGGAATATCTTGCATCGCTGATCATTATTGTGTTTCCTAGGCTTTATAACTGGGTAGACTACTGATTGCTTTTCTCCCTTGGTAGCTTGTGAAGAAACTTCAGATACTAGGAAAGCTAGTCCTCTGAGAAGAGGCTTGTGGGCTGATTCCAACTTGATTCCTTTAAGACCCATGTTTGAAGTCAAATATGGGATGGGTGTAATCATGTACATTTACGTTTGGATCTTCTACTTTGTTCCATTGATCAGAATGACTATTTTTGTACCAGTGTCATGCTGTTTTTATTACTATAGGTTTGCAATATAGCTTGCAATCCACTATGGTAATCCTTCCAGTGTTACTCTTTTTGCTCAGAATTGTTCAGCTATCTAGAGGTTTTTGTAGTTCATATAAAATTTAGGATTTTTTCCTATTTCTTTGAAGAAATACCACGTAAATTTTTATTAAGATTTCTCTGAATCTATAAATTGTTTTTGGTGGAATAGTCATTTTGAAAATTAATATTAATATGCAGTCCACTCAGCAGCCCATGGAAGTTTCTCTAGAATAGATTATACATTGACACTCAAAACGAATCTTAACATATTCAGAAAAACTGCAATAACTCTGTGTAGCCTATCTGACCACAGATAATAAAACTTAAAATCAATAGCAAACAAATGCGCAGTAAGTACACAAACTCCTGGAGATTAACCAATATAATTACTGAATGATCAGTGTGTCAAAGAACAAATCAAGAAAGAAAAATTGTAAATCCTGGAATGAAATATAAATGAGAACAAAACACAAAAACACCTCTGGGGCACATTAGAAAAAAACAGGCCCCAAAGGGAAACTTATAGCTCCTAGTGTCTTCATTAAAAGAAAGGTCAGAAACCACAAATACATAATGCCACAACTCAAGAATTTGGAGAAACAAGAACAAATCAAACACAAATCAAGTAGATGGTAATAACAGAAATCAGAGCAGAAAGAAGGAGGCAGCCCAAATCAACAGCATCAAACATGAACAGGCAAACTTTACAAGAAATAGGAAGGAAAATCAGAATATCACAAAGAAGTTCTTTATAAACTTGCACTTCGTTAATTTCTAAAATCTAAAAGAAATGGGCAATTTTCTAAGTTCATCCAAACCACCAAAATTAAACCAAGAGGAGAACAACTTAACAACGTGGACCCAAAGTAAGTCAGGAAATTTAAACAATAATAAAAGCCTGCCAACTTAAAAACACCATGGGAATAGGAAGAATCAGAGTGCTAGAGAGGTTCCCCAGGAATCCACAAAGATGACTATTATAGACTACTGGCAATGGTCAAGAGAGTGCCTGAGCTGACCTACTCTGGTGATCAGATGGCTAAACACCCTAATTGTCATGATAGAGCTCTCATCTGGTAACTGATGGAAGCAGATGCAGAAATCCATGGCCAAGCCCCAGGCGGAGCTCCAGGAGGAGGGAGGATAGCGGAATCCGTGGTTGATATGTAAAATGAATAGAAAATCTCTTAATAAAACAAAACAAAACAACAACAACAAATTAAAAAAAAAACATAGCCAAGTACCTGGGGCTAGAGAATTCATGGATATTGTAGGAAAACCTGCACCTGTCACTTTACTAAATCAGCATAATCTCTAATTACATTCTAGTATTTATCCTTATACACCCAGAAGAGTGTAGTTCTCAACCCTCATCAAAGAAACTTCTCTTTCAACAGACAGAGTCCATTACAGACAACCACAATCAAACTGTAATATTTGTGGTGTCCAGTCACAATTGACACACCTACAATACAACTCCAGAACCCAAGGCCCAGGGATTGAGGAAGAAGAGGCAGAAGGAGAATAAGAGCCAAAGGAGTAGGAAGTTTGTCAAGAGACTGTATCTCCTAGAGATGTCAGAGAAGCCACACCCAAGAAGTCTCATCACCATGGTTACCCAAACAGGACCTGAACAATGATAACACCAATAGACACGCTAACATGGAAGGAGGAAAGCTTAGCTTGTGAGGCCTCAGTCCTCGACGGCCAGCAACTAAGCAATGCTGACGGGGGAGATATAGACTTCCCTAGGGTAGAACCTCAATTGGTTATTCAATACAAAGTGGTCAGCCATGAAATCATGAACATACATGTTACATTCCATGGGCTGAACAGATTGTAGTTATATATTTATGCATATAAACATTTACCAAAATTAAAGAAAAAGTGCCCATAAATTTGAGAGAGAACAAGGAGGGAACATGGGAAGGGTTACGGAGAGGAAAGGAAAGGAAGAAAATTATATAATTATATTATAATTTTAAAACATTAAAATTATTCTAGTTCTGACTCATAAGGAAGGAGAGGAGGGTCTGATTCAAGGGGAGATCTATACCTGGATCTGTCTATGCTTAGGTGAACTACCATAATTCTCTCCTCATCTTCCTCTGCCCCGTTTCCTTCTCCACCTTCTGTTATGGCTGTGTGTGTGGTAGTGATACGTAGATGTAAGGAAGTACACACAGGCAGATAGCGAA
The DNA here is from genome assembly GCA_902168405.1 of Peromyscus aztecus. Taxonomy (NCBI): domain Eukaryota; kingdom Metazoa; phylum Chordata; class Mammalia; order Rodentia; family Cricetidae; genus Peromyscus; species Peromyscus aztecus. Next base: position 20,847 of record CABHPQ010159364.1, read on the forward strand.
CTGATGTTCTGTGACTCTGTTTACATCTTTACACCACAACAAGATATTGACTACTTCCTGTTTCTGTGTCACACACTTTCTTATTGCATGCTAGTCTTTCCAGCTCTATTTTCCCTCTTATGAAATTTCAGCCAAGTTGTTTTTTTTTTATCTACTCTATCACATTATTTTTATACATGTTATGTCTGGAAAATCTCCAATATATTATTGCCAGCTCTTTGTGCAAATGCTATTTATATTTGTCATTTTAACAGTCCTTAGTCAAATCGAAACATTCTGCCTTAATGATCAATCATTGCCTAAGTAGTTTTTCTTGCAATACTGTGAGCTAAACAACCAGGACAAATGTCAGTACCATTTATTTGTATCTGAAATTGACAAAAAGTGTGAAGGATAGTAGTTAGCATGTATAGATTACATACTTCTTACCAAGCTATATTCTAAGTCTTTTTCTATGCATTTCCTTAATGTCCAGAATGTGATCAAGAATGACTAGGAAATATACTTTAAAGTATTCCTGGTTTTCAGAGTATAACACAAGAACGACTTTGTCTATTATGGAGAATCTGGTTATTTCCCCAGTGTGTATGATGTCAATAACCAAAAGTTATACCTCAAAGAGATAATTGGTGGCCGTAATGCATCTAACTCAGGAATAGTTAACCCAACTGTCTTGTAAAAATAGGTCATCCAAACTACAAATCAACAAATGAACTTCAGAGTTAAACTAAACCACAGATCAATTGGATTAAATATATATACACAGAATACTTTATCTAATACAGTTGGAGTACACACTCCTTTTTCCAACCCATGAAACATTTTATAAAATCTATCATATTACAGGCCATAAATCAAGCCTTAACCTGCACAACAAAATCAAAACACTTCTTTGTATTAGATCCTTGTGTAGGAAAACTAGAAACCAACAGTAAGAGAAAACACAGAGACCCCACAAACACTTGGAGATGTTACAACACACTTTTAAATGAATAGAAAGTCATTAAAAAAGCAAGGGAGAGATTTAAAATTTCTTAGACTCAAAAGAAAATGACAATACAATTTATCAAAGTCCTTGGATCCAAAAAGTTCTAATAGGAAAGTATATAGTTATTAATACTTAGAGTAAAAAAATCAGATATATCTAAAATAAATAATGATGCATCTCAGGGTCTTAGAAAAGAAGAACAAGCCAGCAAAACCTAAACGGCAGAGAGTAAACACAATAAAGATCAGGGCAGAGATTAATGAAACAGAAACTAAAATAATAATACAAACAATCAATCATGCAAATGTTTATTCATTAGAAAAATAAACAAGATGGTCAGTCTCCTATATAAACTAAGGGAAAAAAGAAATAGAGGACTCAAAATTAATAAAATTAATGATGAAAATAGGGATTGTCACAACAAATTTCAGTGAAACTCAGAGATTCATTAGGGAATTCTTTGAAAACTTACATTCAAAAAATTAAAAGAAGGAAAAATTTCTAAACATGTATTACCTACCAAAATTAAATCACAATATAATAGCAAGCAATAAGATTGAAGCAGGAATAAACATCTCTCCACAAGGAAAAGCCCAGGACTAGCAGGATTGATTGCTGAATTCTATCAAATCTTCAGATAAGCATTCACATTAGTATTTCATAAACTATTCTAAAAAGTAGAAATGGAAAAACACTACCAAACCTTGATACTCAAAACAAATAAAAACACAGTTAAAACCCAAAACTATGGACTTGTTTGCCTGGTGAACACAGTTTTAAAACTTTTCAATGAAGTATTTGTAAGCCAAATTCAAGAATATGTGAAAAAAATTATATAAACCCACCAAGTTGATGCCATTTGTACAAGGCTAGTTGAACATATACAAATGAATAGACCTATTACAATATTTGTAATAGACTTAAAGACAGAAATTGCATGTTCATCTGAATCGATACAGAAAGGCATTTGAAAAGGCTCAGCATACCTTCATCATAAAAGTCCTGAAGAAGCTAGGTGTAGAAGGAACATAGCTTAACATAATAAATGTTGTACATGATAAGCCTTAGCCAATATTAAACTAACTGGAGAAAACCTCAAAGCATTTTCTTTATAATCTACAGCAAAGTAAGGGTCTCCACTTTCTCTACTCTTCTATTCATTCCCTCCCTCCCTCCCTCCCTCCCTTCCTTCCTTCCTTCCTCCCTCCCTCCCTTCCTTCCTTCCTTCCTTCCTTCCTTCCTTCCTTCCTTCCTTCCTTCCTTTCTTTCTTTTGTTCTTTGAGACAGGGTTTCTCTGTGTAGCTTTGGAGCCTATCCTGGAACTTTCTCTGTAGTTTAGGATGGCCTTGAACTCATAGAGCTCTACCAGTCTCTGCATCCTAAGTGCTGGGATTAGAGGTGTGTGCCACTACTGCCCCAATTTTCTCTACTTTTATGCAATATAGTGCTCAAAGTTTGAGCTAGAAAGAAAGAAAGAAAGAAAGAAAGAAAGAAAGAAAGAAAGAAAGAAAGGAGATAAAATAGAAAAGAAATAAAATTGTCATTATTTGCAAATTATGTGAACCTATACTTAAACAATTCAAAAAAACTCCACCTAAAAAATGACCCAATGATACTCTTGAATGTATACCCAAGGGATGCTCAATCATACTTCAAGGACACTTGCTCAACTATGCTCATAGCAGAATTATTTATAATAGCCAGAACCTGTAAACAACCTAGAAGCCCCTCCACCAAAGAATGGATAAAGAAAATGTGGTACATATATACAATGGAGTATTACTCAGCTGTAAAAAACAATGACATCATGAAATTTGCAGGCAAATGGATAGAACTAGAAAGTATCATCCTGAGTGAGGTAACCCAGACTCAGAAAGACAAACATGGTATGTACTCACTCATAAATGGATACTAGATATCAAGCAATAGATAATCAGACTACAATCCAAAGCTCCATAGAAGCTAGGAAACAAGGAAGACCCAAAGAGGGATTCATGGATCGCCCTGGGAAGGGGAAATAGATGAGATATCCATGAACAAACTGAGGATGAGGGGTGGACAATAGAGGGGAGGGGATGGGGGATGAGAAAATGAGGGAATGGAATGGTTGAGCTGGGGGAGGGGAGGAGTGGGAAAACAATGAAAGAGATATCTTGATAGAAGAAGTCATTAGGGGGTAAGAGGTGCTAGGGAAATTCCCAGAATCCACAAGGACAACCCCAGATTAGACTACTAGCAACAGTGGGGAGGGTGCCTAAACTGACCTAACCCCGGTAATCAGATTGGTGAATACCCTGTCATCATAGAACTTTCATCCAGTAACTGTTGGAAGCAGATGCAGAGATCCACAGCCAAACACCAGGCTGAACTCCAGGAGTCCAGTCAAAGAGAGAGAAGAGGCATGGATTCTATGAGCAAGGAGGGCCAAGATCATGATGGGGAATCCTACAGAGACAACTGAACCAAGCTCATAGGAACTCATGAACTTTAGACTGACAGCTGTGGAACCTGCATGGGAGTGGACTAGACCCTCTGCATACGGGAGAAAGTTGTAGAGCTTGGCAGTGGGACCAGGATCTATCCCTGGTGCATGAGGTGGCTGTTTGGAACCCATTATCTATGCCGGGATGCCTTGCTCAGCTTTGATGCAGTGGGGAGGGGCTTCCTCAACTGAATGTACCAGGCTTTGGGAGAATGTACCATGGGAGGCCTTACCCTTTTGGAGAAGGGGATGGGGGTAGGCTGTGGAAGGGGGAGTTGGGGGGAAGATGGAGGAGAGATGAGGAGGGGATCTGTGATTGGCATGTAAAATGAATAAAAAAATTAAAAAATAAATAAATAAAACCTCATAGTTTTGATAAACACTTTCAGCAAGTACCATACAAAAATCAGTAGTTTTCTATATACTAATAATGAATGTATTGAGAAACAAATTAGGAAAAATATTCCATTCACAACAAACAACACTAATAAAGACGTCTAACTAAGGACATGGAAGACTTCCACAGCGAAACTGAACAGGAGTCTAGAAGATGAAACAATATCTCATGGTCATGGGTTGGCAAAATTAATGTGAAAATGTCAACATTACAAAAAAGAGTCTATACATTCAATATCATTCCCATAAGATTGCAATAACTTTCTTCAAAGAACTAGAAAAAGCAATCCCCAAACCCTAAATAGACATAGCAGCCTAGACAGGCAGAAAGACACAACAATAATTCATCTCAAACTATAAGTCCGTAGTAACAAAAATAGCATTTTATCTAAACAAAAACAGATATGTCGGTCCAACAGAACAGAATAGAGGATCCATAAATAAACCCACACAGCTTTTGTCGTGTAATTTTGACAAAGGTGTTGTGGTGACTAATCTTCACCGTCAACTTGACCAGATTTAGAATCACCATGGAAACACAACTCTGGATGTGTCTGTGGGGATGCTTCCAGAAAGGTTAAACTGAGGCGGGAAAACCCACCCTGAGAGTGGGTGGCACCATCCCCTGGGCTGAGGTTCTGAACAGAAAGGAGGAACTGCATGGAGTACCAGCATCCCTTTCTTTCTGATTCCTGACTGTGGGATACAGTGGGACCAGCTCCCTCACTTCTGTTGTCATGGCAACCCCCATCGTAATGGACTGCAGCCTCAAACCGTCATCCAAAACAAGCTCTTAAGTTGTCTTTGTCAAATATTTTGTCACAGCAGTAAGACAAGTTTGTCAAGGACACATTGGAGAAAACCCTTCTTAACAAAGGGTGCTGGGAAACCTGGATCTTTGCATGTAGAAGAATAAAAGTAGATCTACATCTCTCGTTCTGTACTAAGCTAATTCGAAATGAATTAAAGACCTTAATATAAGACCTGAAACCTTGAAGGAGCCAAAGGAAAACACTTTATAGTCTGGGCAGAGGCAAGGACTTTGTGCAAAAGACTCAGCATCACAGGAAATAATCTAAAGAATTGACAAAATTACAAGAAATTAAAAAGCTTCTGCAAAGCATAGAAAACTAACAGCAGCATAAAGAGACAGCTTATGAGAAATCTTATTTTTTAATTTTATAATTAACTTAATTTCACATATCAGCCACGGATTCCCCTGTCCTCCCTCCTTCCAACCTCCAGCCCTCCCCCCAATCCATCCCCCATTCCCACCTCCTCCAAGGCAAGGTCTCCCCTAGGGAGTCAGCCCAGCCTAGTAGACTCAGCTGAGGCAGGTCCAATCCCCTCCTCCCTACACCAAGGCTGAGCAAAGTGTCCCAGCATAGGCCCCAGGCTCCAAAAAGCCAGCTCATGCACCAAGGACAGGTCCCTGTCCCACCGCCTGGGTGCCTCCCAAACAGTTCAAGCTAATCAACTGTCTCACTTATCCAGAGGGCCTGATCCAGTTCCATGGGGGCTCCTCAGCTATTGGCTCATAGTTCATGTGTTTCCACTAGTTTGGCTATTTGTCCCTGTGCTTTTTCCAATCATGGTCTCAATATCTCGCTCATACAATCCCTCCTCTCTCTCGCCGATTGGACTCCTGGAGCTCCACCTGGGGCTAGACTGTGGATCTTTATCAGCTATACAGCAGAGGATCTGTATCTACAACATATAAGGAACTGCAAAAAATGTTCACATAACTTCAGGAACATGATTTACTCAAGTTTGCAAAAGAATATCACAGAGGAATACATAAATGTTCATCTTCTTTTTCCTTACTGTAATGAAAGATCGGTTGGTGTTTCTTCAAAAAGCATATATTATCAGTAGCTGAAACCCAGGCAGTTTATTGTTGAATGAACGAATCCTGCTGTAGCCACTATTCCCCAATGACATACTATTTCCTTCTGCTTCAGGAAATTTCTTATTGTAAAAGTAACGCATGACCCTTGTGCTATGGCTGTCAATCTGAAATTTAGCACTCTATGCAGTAATCTTCATAAATATGCCTAATTTGAATGAAGAATTGCAAAAATTAAACATCAAAATAGCTTCCAATCACCAAATGGGCTGGTGAACTGAATAGCTAATCTTAAAAGGAGAATATAAATGGCAGACAAATATTTTTACAAGTGCTCAACCTTGTTAGCCATCAGGGAAATGTGAATCACATCCGTCGGGATGGCAGTCATGGAGAAAACAAAAGCAACAAATACCGATGACGAAGTGGAAAGGGGGAGCTGTTGTATACCGCTGCTGAGCATACACACTTGCACAGTGTATGTGGAAATCAGGATGTAGATTTCTCAAACAGCTGAAGGTGGAACCCATCTTACCCAACTCTACATGTCATGGGTATATCTAAAGGACTTCCAGTGCCACCACAGTGATGCTCACATGGCTGTTCATTGCTGTATTATTCACAATAGCTAAGAAATGGAGCCCGCTTAGGTGTCCATCAACAGATGAATAAAGAAAATGTGGTACTATACACAATGGACTTTTTACTGAGTTGTAAAGGAAAATGACATCATGACACTTGCTGGAAAATTCAAGAGTTAGGGGTCATTAGGTTAAGCAGAATAAGCTAGACTTACAAAGACAAATATCTCATGCTCTTCCTTATGTGTGGAAGTTAGGTTTAAGTTTGTATATGTATATGGGTTCATGAAATTAGCAAGGGGACCGTGAGAGGAGAAGAAAAGATATTCAGAGAAAGACAGAGACAGGGACAGAGAGGGCACTGGAATAGCGATAGATCATCAAAGCAGAAGGGGCCTGTTGATGGGGAAGCAGTGAACAAGCGGGAGAAGGACCACTGTATGGGAGAAGTAAGGGTTAGGGATGGATAAGAAGAAAATACGCATGGAAGTACTCTTTGTTTTGTATGCTAACTTTTAAAATTAATTAAAAATACAACTAGTTATGATACACAATTATAGGGCACTCCTGAAGCACAGAGGAAGGGGGCAATACTGGAGTCATGGATGAATTCCCAGTCAATAAGATGTTTGAACCTGTACTGGAGGACATGTGACAGGTCACCAGGTAAAGGTAAAAAGTAAGAATGGTTAAAAGTGCATGATGCCTTCCTTGATGGCGGTTATGTGTTTTCTCTGGTGGCGTTGGGTGTTTCTATCCAGGGAGTGACGAGGCATGTCAAGGGTAGTAAGAACATAAGCGATAGGTCACAGGCAAAATGTCTTGCAAAGTTTATCCAGCCCTATGGGAGACTGCAATGTGTGTGGAAAGTAGTGGAAGTGGGGTCACCAGTTTGAGAGGAGGAGAGGCCATGGAATCATGAGGCTGGATGCCACTGAACCAAGATCAGAACAGGAGCCGATAAAGGGCCAGGCATAAGGTGACATCCAGAAGACAGTTTGCTGACATATGTGAGCAGCAGAGAAGGACCTCTATAAAGAATGGTTCTACATTGTCGCCTGATCAACTGGAAAGACAGATTTGCTGTGCAGTAGGATGGAAAGCAGGCTGAGGTAAGAAAAGCAACCGTTAAATTGAGGCCATATTAGATTTAAGCTGTCTGATGAACTGTAGACTGGATGAGTAGGAGGATGGATGCTTAGGGCTGTTTAGACAGAGACAAAAGCAAGATCCCTCTTGGGGGTTGGCAGGAAATCAGGGAGAAGTGAGAGGCTGAGGAGATACTCAGTAAAGAATAAAGGAGGGAGACAGAGGTGTGGTGCTTTGTCACTGGCTTGGCCAATGGGAAGGCATCGCTTTCACTTATGGAGGGAGCCCAGGTGGATGAACAGCCCAAATTAAACAAGATCTCTTCAGTGGCTCCACTAATCTTACTGTTTCTACACCATGTTCTTTGAAATTTTTATTTATGTTTTACTATTTTGAGTTGCGGTCTTTCTTATGTATTCTGGGCTAGCCTAAAACTCACTCTGTAGCCTCACACTTCAGCTGGCTTTCCTGTTTCAGCCTCCCAACTTCTGAGATTATACCCATGTGCCACCACACTGGCCTCTGTATTCTTCTTTAGATCAAATTTATCTCTGGTTACTAAAGATCAAGGGGCATCAAACTTCTTTTCATAAAAGGCCATAGAGCAGGTAGTTTCATTCTAGCTGGCCTTACAGCTCCTACCATAATTGCTGGGCTCTATGTAATATGAAAGTCACCATAAAAGTGCACAAAGCCATGAAGAATGATGTTTGTGTTCCAGTGAAAACTATATTTGCAAAAATGCAGTGGGCTGACCTTGGCCACCAACTATTGTTTGGCCATCCCTGCAGCAGAGTAACATTAAACAGGGGTTTGTTTTGTTTTGTTTTTCCTTCATTTAAATGGACTGGGAGCAGGTCATTAGCAGACTATGGGAAAATCTGCTCTCACTTGAGTGCTTCCTGAAGTAAATGATTGACCACAATAGAGAGGCCACATACAGTTCCCATTCTCCCCACCCCTGCACACTGACATTCTTACAATCAAGGTAATCCTTTCAAAGAAATTATCAGCCAAACACTGAAAAGATATTGTACATTTTAGCATTTCTGTAATGAGTAGGCATTTTCCCAAACAGTTGTGGGTAAAGAAATATTGGCAAAACAAGTCAGACCTCCTATATGGAACCCACAATAAATATGAGTGCATCTCTAACTGCTCCCTTTCTATTTTGTTAGAATGAAATTTCTTAAAGCAATGGAGCCTTTTTTTATGGTCTAATTTATAGACACTAGCGTTAATCATTTCATTCCCCCCAAAAGAATGGAGCCCTATAGTTAACACACTGCAACACACTGCAGTGGAGAGGCTCTTCCATCGTGTAGTTGGTACTTTGTCAAATCTGGTCTGCCTTTGGTTTACAACACTCATGCATGGCTCAGACAGCAGTGCCTTTGATCTTGATATCCTTTGTATTTTCTTCTTTTGTGACTTTTAACTCTGTAATGCTCTGTATAGACAAAACCTCTTTGAACTTGGGAGCTTTGCTCATGCCTCATGTGTATGATCTTTGGTTTCAAATGCTCTATTAGGAGCTTCCAGGAGAATGTCAGTCTGTGCAGTTCCAGTTCTGAATTACCTAACTGTCGCCACACGTGTACCAACTACCTACTTCTCTTTAAAATCAGTGTGAGTTATTTTAATACTATAAAGAAATTCCATTATATATAATTTCTATCACATAGGACTTAATTCTTTTCCTTCCATTTTTACATAGCCAGAATGTTTTTTTTTTTTCTGGCTATTAAGTATATTAAGCTGTCACCATTAGCCTATTTTTCTTAAGCTCTTTAGACAAAAAGTTAAACTTCAGCATGTCATTTCTTTAAAGGAATTTACTCAGTTCCAAATTAGCATGCTTCAAAGTTAGCAGAACAGCATTGAACCTGCAATCAGGAGACATGGGCTTAAATCCCAGCTCCACCGTTTGACAGATGTAGAATATTGCCTCTGGACCATGTGGCAGTATAGTGATGCCAGATAGCATAATTATGAAGATGAAATAAGCCAGCATAACACATAAACCTTCCCTTCATGCATCTTTCTCTATATGGAATATACACAGTCAACCATTGGAATGGTCTACTCATTTCCAAGCAACAGTCTTATCTGAGGAGCAAATCACTTGGGAAAGATGGGAGGATGCAGGTTCAGACTAATGGCATCCCTTCCCAGCACTCAAGTCATGGTCCTCAGAGTTCATGCTACAAGCCAGTGGCATTAGCATCACCTGAGAGCTGATTAGAACTACACTCTAGCCCTAATGTATTGAACTGGAAACTATGAGTGGTTCCAGCAATTTGAATTTTAAGCAAGACCTCTGGGTAATTGCTGCTGAGTCAGAAGCAGAACTGCCATGATGCCTCCCATTGTGAAATGTTTCTACACACACGATACTATTCATTCCTTCATTTAAAAAAAAAGCACTTGGGGAAAAAATCAGTCTGTTGGAAAATCAACTAAGATACCTCAACAATTTACTGAAACAATACAAAGTAATCAAAGGCTTAATAAATAATCTCTCCTCCAGAAAAATAATGCTAATTTGAAAATTTAGAATTCCAAGCAACTATAACATTATCTAGAATTTGAAAAATAAACCAAGAGTTTACAAATGAAAACACACAGAAACTATGTGTTCTGAGAGTGCTCTAGCAAGAGAGTTAGCCCCGGTGCCTTTCATTTAGTAAAGACTCAAAGATAAGCCTAGGAGCAGAAAAGCCATGAAATGAACAAAGCCTTCAGAAGTGCCCTAATGAGGACTGCTGGTGATGGGAAGGAAACAGGAGATGTATTTACAGGAATCGGAGCATCTTTGGTAATTGGCTTGGGGAACCTCATTGTCAATCTGTGGTTGATCTTGAGCTGTTAGTAAGTAGAAGGAAAAAAATAGGGAAGGGAGACTTGAACAAGTCCTGTGCATTCAGATGTGAAATCTGCAGATTTTCAGGCAGAATTTTATTGCTATATGTAGTCTGATTATTGTAGGTTCAGTATCTCAAGAAGACTCAGGGAAAAGGTGTGTTTGTGTAAAGATACAGTTACATTATTGCTTAAGTTGTTAGTAAAACAATTACCATCTTCATAGGATCTACTTATTACCACTTTTAAAAAATGGTATTCTTAAAACTAATTTACATAAGAAATATTTCCAATGCAAACATGAATATCTCTCTTTTTCTGTGTATGTACCAACAGTCATCGATTTTATTGGGTGGGAAATGATAAAGAATACACATTGCACAATTGTAAAAACAACATATACTTTCAAAGCAAAAGTGCAGAGGACATCAAATTAAACAGGTATGGATTATGTTTCCAAAGTTATTGAAATATGTACAGACAGGATTTTGCATTGAACCCAGTCAACTCCATAGAAACCCAGGGCAGGAGGAGAATTTTTTTTTAATGAAGTCTATTCCAGAGGCTCTGTACCTATCTGAGAAGCTATTGGTGATTAATAGCTGCGCTGGGAGAGTGGATTATTTTTCTCCAGTGCTGAAGCCACTGGGCTACTGTCAGCCTTGGTCAGAGGAGCTGTTTGTTTGTTTGTTTGTTTGTTTTTGTTTTTTTCAGTGAGCAATAAATGACCATTGTATGCTTGAACAAAAGTGAGATGTTTATACTATTCCCCACCACTCAAGGCCAGGGAAAGCATAGAAGGGAAAGAAAGCATGTGAAAGCCAGAGGATGGGAAGGAGTGCTGCAAGATGGTTCTTCTGAGCATGACATGACCCTCAAATTCATAAACTCACAGAAGCCATGGTTACCTGCCCAAGATCTGCACAAGACTGAGCATCAGTATTTCAGTGTGGATGAGAAGGGGCCCATGAGGCCCCACCCCTCCCTGAGGAACTATTGGCAGGTAATGGCTGCTGGCAGAGGGCAGTTTTCTTTAGTGGTGTAACCATTGGAAAGTTGCCTGTAAATATAACCATTGGTAAACTGTTCCAGTAAACCACCCTAATAAAGCTCGGTGGTTCATAAAATAATAAAATTATAAAGACATGGAAGTATAAGGGGGACTTCCTAGGAAGACAAAGGACTCCAGAAGAAGTTAGAGAGGCTGAGGCAAGGTAGTCGGAGAAGAGGTGAATTTGATTGAAATACGTTATATACATGTATGTTATTGTAAAGTGGCATGTTTAAAATATTAAAGAAAGAAAAACAAGAACAACAGCAGCAACAAAAAACAAAATAAGAAGACATTTAAAAATCTAGTGTTTGGTATCTTAAAACAAAGAAAAAGACAAATGGAATGATGTGTGATGGGGTGAAGAGACAGCAGATCTTAGGCTATCTGAGCCTGTTGACTGACTTCAGCCAAAGGAAAAGTAAACCTTCTAGTGTTTTCTTGACAGAAGGTTGAGGTGTTTGTCTGACCTGAGTTCCTGCCCTCCCGTGGGGTCAGGGTTAGCAGTTCTACCTTCCAAAGTGTCAATCCTTGGGTTCAATGCCCAGTCAACAAAAACTTTGCATCTCAAAAAGGGTCAGCGAAAGAATTTCTAATTACAAGTTTTTGTTTTTGCAGTAACCTAATAATAGAGAGCCCGGAGGTCAGAAAAAGCCTGTCTAAAGGTTATTAAAGGTGGGATGAAGATGAAAGCCTAAATCTCTATTAGATTAAGCAGACTGGTTTAAATCAAAATGTTTTTGCAATCTTAACAGATTCATTTAAAAATGCATTAAATATATTCATTGTATTTAGGGCTGCCTACTTGGGGCTGGATAACTTACCAGGAGCCTTCTGGTGGGAGAGTGAGTCTCTCTCTCTCTCAGCAGCCATCAATGGACTGTAGGGAGGGATCTTGTGAGATTTCTCCATCGTGCCTGTTGTCATAGTCAGGTTTTGCTTAGGTGACCATGTTGAGATTTCATGGAGGCAGCCTCCTTGCAATATGTAGGAGATACAATCTTACAGCAGATATAGTGGTCCTCTGTCTCTTATAATCTCTCAGCCCCCTTTTCACAATAGTCTCTGAGCTGTAGGTGTATGGGTTTCATTGTTGAAGCTGAAAACTCCACAGTCAATTGTTCTGTGTATTTTGATGAGTTGTGGCTTTCTGCAATGCTCTGCCTCTGTTGCAAAAACAAGGCACTTTGATGAGGGTAGGAGCTACATTTGCCTGTGGACATAAGGATAGATATTAAGAATGCAGCTGGGAATTTTTCTGATTTAGCAAAGTAGCAGTAAATCTCTTCTAGAGTCCATGACCTCACCAACCATAGATAATTGGCTAGGTTTACAATACTAGGCATGATTTTCTTCATATTAAGGGGGCCTTTGGGTCTATTTAGACAGCTATTGATGACCTCCAAAGTATGTGCCAATATTGCAGCTTTGGTGATATCTTTTCCCCATTCTATAGGGTGTGCAAAAGTTTTCTAGTCTCATGAGGTGCCGTTTGTCAATGGGTATTATTTCATTCAGAGCCGGAGTCTTGTTCAGAATATCTGCCTACATCTTGAACTGTCTCCCCTAACTTTTCCTCCCACAACTTCAGTGTTTCGGGTTCTACATTAAGGTCTTTGAAACATTTGGCAGTGATATTTGTAGAGAGTGAAGATAAGGATAGGGTTTCACTCTTCTAGGTATACACATCCAGTCTTCCCAGTACCATTTGTTGAGTTGGCTGTCTTTTTCCCATGTACATTTTGACATCTTTGCCAGAAATCAGTAGGCACAGCTGCTTGGGTTCATACCTAGATCCTTTATTCTCTCTTACTGATCCACATGTCTGTTTTTGTTCCACTCACAGCCTGTTTTTATTGCTGTGAGTCTGTTTTATAACTTAAAATACTCTATGGTGATACTGCCAGTATTTTTTTTTTATGCAAGACTATTTTGGCGATTTCAGATTTTTTTTTGCTTCCATATAAATTGAAAAGAAAATTTAAAGCAAAGTATGTTCATTCAGCAACAATGGTGCATTTTATAACTATAACACACACTGAAGGGGAAAAAAAGCAGTTTCTCAGTACTTTCAAACTCCTGGAATGTTACTCTTTGAGATTTCAGGGTAATAAACCAGTATTCACAGGAATTCTCAAAAACTTCAGAATTATCTTAAACATACATTCTTCACACTATATTATTATTTAGTTAGCTAAAATTCTTGTTTAAAGGACAAAATACCCCAAGTTTAATATTCAAAAAATGAAAAACTAACTTAAAACTCAGGTCTATTAGTAAGATAACATCCCTCATGGAATCACATCATATGAATTTCAAGAAAAATTTCTAATTCTGTAAAGCATGACACTGAAATTTTTGATGGGGATTGCAGTGAATGTTTTGATTGTCTTTAGCAGATTGGTCACTTTTCACAGTATTCTTCTAATCCATGAGTATGGGTGCTCTGTACATTTTCTGGTATCTTCTTAAATTCCTTCAGTGTTTCAAAGTTTTCAATGTAGACATCTTTTATCTTCTTACTTTTGTTTATTCCATGATACTTTTGAAGAAAATTTGAATGGGATTATTTACCTGATTTCTTCTTATAAAAATTTGTATTAGTTCTTTGAGAATTTCATACAATGTGTTTTTGGATTATATTTGCTCCCCTCCACAAACTTGTCCCAGACACAATCTTTCCCTAACCACTTAACTTTGTGTCAAAAATAAAATGAAGCATCAAGACCAATTTGTGCTTCCCAAATATTCTTGAATGTGTGGTCTTCCACGAGACTGTGGTCAACTTATTTGAGACTATACTCTTAGAGAGAACAGACTCCACCTCTCCTGGAAGTTAACAGTTGCCAATGGCTCCATGGCTAGCGGTGAGTCTCCATGTCTATCTCCAGTTTCCAAAGTAAGATTTGTTCTGACTTGGGCTTTCACAGATCTTGTGCATACTGTCACAACCACTGTGAGTTTACACATTCAGCTGCCCTGCTTTGTCCAAAAGACACTGCTTGCTTGTAGTCATCCATGATCTCTGGCTCTTAAAATCTTCCTGCCCTATTACCTTGGTTTGGTTACTATTGCTGTGGTAAAACACCATTATCAAAAGCAAGCTGTAGAGGAGAGAATTCTTTGGCTTTTGTTTCCACTGGAGAAAGTCAGGACAGGAGCTCACAGCAGGGTAGGAACCTGAAGGCAGGAGTGATGTAGAAGTCATGAAGGAGTGCTGATTATTTGCTTGCTCATCATGGCTTGCACAACCTACTTTCTCATAGAACCCAGGACCACCAGCCTGGGGATGGCACCACCCACAATAGGTTTGGCCCTCCCACACCAATCTCTACTTAAGAAAATGCCCTACAGGTTTGCCTGCAGCCTGATATTATGGAGGCATTTTCTTAAGTGATGTTATTTTCTCTCAGTTGACTACAGCTTGTGTCAAGTTGACATTAAACTATCCAGAGCACCTATCTTCCACAATTATTGCGAAGCCTTGGAAGGATTGAATGTTTTCCTTTTTAAGAGTTGCCATGTCATGTTGTCTCTTTACAGCAGTAGAAGCCCTAACTAAGACAGTAACCAAGAATATTAGGATTACCCTATACTAATGAGGGTCTTTGGGAACTTGTTGACTAACAACTCCAAAATAAGTACCCCATTTCTGACACTGAGCTTTTTTATTTGTTAGCCTCTGATGTCTAGAAGGGGCATTGTTGCCCTATTATAGAGTAACTCCATTCTCTCTCTCTCTCTCTCTCTCTCTCTCTCTGTCTTTCTCTCTCTCAGCTCTACAGTTGTAGGTTTCCATTTGCCTTTTTTGAAATGTCTTGCATTATTTATCCCTCCCTGTACTCCCACCTCTATCATGTCCTTCCCTCATCAACACCAACTTAATCCTTCCTCTTTCATTGTTCCCATTTAACTCATTTAGCCCTTTATTCCATCGTGTCCTATCTCCTCTGCCTGCAAAGCCCCTCCCCTGTGGCTCCTTAATAATTTCCTAGCCTCTATGTGCATTCTAAATGAAATTTAAGTCTGAAGATTCAAAGCTAACCATCACAAATGAGAGAAAATGTGCAGCATTTGTCTTTCTGGTTCTGGATTACCTCATTCAGAATGATTGTTTCCAGGTCTGCCCATTAACTTACAAATTTTATTTTTCTGAATACCTGAATAATATTCTATTGTGTAAATATGCCATATTTCTATTACACATTTCATTAGTTGATTGACATTAAGGCTGTTTTCATTTCCTAGCTATTATGAATAGAGTGGCAATGAACATGGATGAGCAGGTATCTCCATAATAAGATATAAAATCCTTTGGGTGTATACTCAAGAGTGGCATAGCTGAGTCATATGGTAAATCTGTTTTTAGATCTTTGAGGAATCTCCATACTGATTTCCATAGTGGAAGTACCAGTTTGTAGTCCCACCACCAGGGAAAAAGTGTTCCCTTTTCCCTCCATGCAAGTATTTATTGTCAAGTTTGTTTTGCTTTTAGGATTTTTTATTTTTAACCTTAGCCATTCTGACTGGGATAGGATGAAGTTTCAAAGTAGTTTTGATTTGCATTTCTCTGGTGGGTAATTATGTTGAATATTTAAAAATTGTTTCTTAGCTGTTTGGATTTGATCTTCTGAGAATTCTGTTTAGGTCTATACCCCATTTAAAATTTTATTTGTTTTGTTTTTGGGCATTATATTTTTTGAATTATTTATATATTCTAAGTACAAACCTTCTGTCTGTGAGATGCATATCTAGTAAAGATTTTTCTCATTATATGGATTGGTCCTTCACTCAAGTGAAGGTGCCTTTCTGTACAGAAACATTTTAGTTTCCTAAGGTCTCATTTATTAATTGTTGGTTTTAATGTCTGTAACTTCAAGGTCCTACTCAGAAAGTCCTTTCCTTTGCCAGTGAGTTCAGATGGGTTTCCTACTCTAATTCTCTATCAGAATCAGGAAATCAGGTCTTATGTTCCTTGATCCATTTGGAGTTGAGTTTTATACAGGATTTGAGATAAGAATTGTGTTTCATTCTTCCACATGTAGCTATCTAGTCTTACCAGTACCATTTTCTGTCTTTTCCCAACATATATTCTTGCCCTCTTTGTCAAAAGTCAGGTGCCAGTATTCTATTGATCAATGTGTGTGTGTATTAATCCAAATACCATGTAGTGTAACTTGAAATCTGAAATAGTGATACTGCCCACAGGTTTTTTGCTGTTGTTTTTCATGATTGGTTTGGGCTATTTTAGGTCTTATGTGTTTCTATATGAAATTTAAGATTTTTAAAAAATTTCCATGAAGAGTTGTGTTGGGATTTTTGGTAAGGATTGCACTGAATCTGTAGATTGCTTTGAATAAGATGGATATTTCCCCAATATTAATCATAACAATACATAAGCATGTGAGGTCTTTTCAAATCTTCTAACAGGTCATATACATCTAGAAATTCATACATTTCTTTTAGATTTTCCAATTTAGTAGAATATAAGTCTTTAAAATATGTCTTAATGATCTTATGATGTCATTAATATGATTCAATGCCTCACCATCTATAATTTATTAATTTGGGTCTTCTCTTTCTTATTGATGATTGGTATTTATTGATTCCTGCTATTTTGTTATATTGGTGTGTGTATTTCTCCCTTTTGATATATTGTTCTGGGATTATTTATTCCTGTGTCTTCTTGGGTGTACTTAGCCTCTTCGTACTGAAGTTTTTCTTCTAGTGCCTTTTATAGAACTGGATTGGGAGATAGAAATTGCTTAAATTTGATTTTATTATAGAATGTTTTTCGTTCTCTATCAATTGTGAGTGATAGTTTTGCTGGGTATAGTGAGGTAGGCTGACATCTGTGGTCCCTTAACAAACTCTTAGAATTTGTAGAACATCCATATAAAAATCCTTCAAGTTTTTAGAGTCTCCATTGAGAAGTCAGGTGTTATTCTAATGGGTGTGCCTTTATATGTTACTTAGTCATTTTCCTTTGCAACTTTTAATATCCTTTCTTCTATACATTTAGTTTTATTATTATTATGTGTCATGGGAAATTTATTTTCTAGTCCTGTCTATTTGGTGTTTGGTATGCTTCTTATGACTTGAGAGGCATCTCTTTCTTTAGATTGGGGAGATTTTCTTCTATGGTTTTTAAAAAATATTTTCTGTACTTTTGACATGGTTTTTTCTCCTTCCTTTACACCTATGATTCACAGATTTAGCCTTTTCATAGTATCCTAGATTTCATGGATATTTTGTGCCTAGATTTTTTTTATATTATATTTAACATTTTTTCCTAAGATATCCATTTCTTCTACTTTGTCTTCAAGATCTCTCTTGCATGGCTTAGAATCTGTTGGTGAGGCTTAACTTTGAGGTTTCTGTTTGGCATCCTCTATTTTTAATTCCCAGTTTGAGTTTTCTTTAGTGATTCTATTTCTTTGTTAAACTCTACTTTCATGTCTTGAAAGGTTTTCATGATTCCATTCGACTGTTTGTTTGTACCTTCCATTCAACTGCTTGTTTGTTTGTGCCTTCACAGTCTTCATTTGGGCATTTATTCACATCCTCTTTAAGTGCCTTGAACATATTCATAACTACTACTTTTAAGTCCTTGTCTTGTGCTTTAGTTACAGGGCCTATCGCAATAGGGTTTCTGGATCGCAGAGAAGGCGTGTTGTCTTGGCTGATCATGCTTGTGTTTTTATGCTGGGATCTTGGTGTCTGGAGTTAGGGTGTCTGAAGTGTTTCTTGGTGCATGTATCTTGTCTTGTCTTTGCTGTGTGGGTATCCCATTCTTTGTTTGCTGTTGCTCACATTAGACTCTAGGCAACTGTGGTGGCTGTGTGGTCCATGTTAATGGATGTTTTTGTTGGTGATACAAAGGAATGGATATGGGCTGGGAAGAAAGACTGGATGGGCAATGAGAAAGAGCTAGGGAGACCTTAGGACTTCACCGAGGCAGACTCCGCAGCTGGAGATTGGATTGGGAGGAGAAGCTCCTGAAGAACTAAGAATAGGTATGGAGAGACTGGAATAAAGGAGCTAAGGGACAGTAAATCTGTACCAAGAGCGATCTCGTATTTGTTTAGCTAGATTTGTTTTTCTTGTTTGTCTTTTTAAAGAACTGACTCTTGGTTTCTCTATGTTGCTTTATGTTTTCATTTCACTAAGCCCTGCCCACCCATTAAGTATTTCCTTCTATGCACTGTTTGAAGAGTTGG
Organism: Peromyscus aztecus; assembly: GCA_902168405.1. Classification (NCBI taxonomy): domain Eukaryota; kingdom Metazoa; phylum Chordata; class Mammalia; order Rodentia; family Cricetidae; genus Peromyscus; species Peromyscus aztecus. The sequence continues at coordinate 39,362 of CABHPQ010159364.1, forward strand.
CTTGTTTTATTTTTGTTGTTTTGTTTTTCAAGGTACATCATTAAGTTATTTATTTGACATTAAGCAAATGAGAAATTGGAAAACATCAAAGACCACAAAATGACAGGAACTAATATACACCTTTCGATACTAATTCCAAATGTCAATGGTCTTAGTTTCCCAGTCATAAAACACAGACTCGCAGTTTTGATTTAAAAACAGGTTCTTGATATTTATTGCCTCCAAGAAATATATGTCACCATCAAAGACAGACTCTTTGTGTGGTTTATTTGTACCAATAGCCTCGTGCATCTATTTAATCTTTCTTTTTTGTCTGAAAGAGTCCTTTTCTGTAAAACTGATTTAGTTAGTCCCTTTAGCCTGTTTTTATCATGGGAAATGGTGACAATTTTGTTGACTATAGTAGTCTTTGTTGACAGTTCTTATCTCAAAACTTGAAATGAAATATGCCAAACCTGTCTCACTTCTGAAGTTTGAAAATTCAGCTGTTGTTCTGATGGGTCTGCCTTTATATGTGATTTGTTTCTCACTCACAGCTTTCAGTATACTATCTTTGCTCTGTTATCTAGTGTTTTGATTATAAACTGACACGATGTTTTGTACATTTGGTGTTCTAAGTATCTTATCCTTGTATTGGCAAATCTTTCCCTAGACTTGAATTTTTCACTGCTGTGATTTTGTTAAAAAAATATTTTATGACTTTAGAATTAAATTCCCCTTTTCTATGCCCAATATCCCTAGACTGAGTCTTTTTTTATTGTCCCATAGATCTTGGATGTTCTGTTTATACCCTATTAATTTGTCTTTTTCATTCATTGAGTGATCCAATCCTATTACCTTGCCTATAAACTCTGATATTTCCTCCGTTCTACTAGTGAAACTTTCCATGAAGCTCTGTATTTGGTTTATTGAAATTTTTATTTCTAGTATTTTAGATTTTGTCCCAGTATTTCTATGTTTTTATCTAAGTCTGTACTGACTTTCTTATTTGGCTCAGTTTTTATTTTCTGAGAATATATTCAGGAGTGTATTTCCTTTGTTATTTCTTTAAATACACTTATAATCATTCCTTTGAATTCTTTTTGTAAGGTTTCATCTAATTCATTCTCATTGGAGGACACTACTGTGTGATTAATAATTTTGGGAGGACTCATGCTGCCTAAGTTTTTCATGTTTCTTAATTTTTTACATTGAGACTTGGACATCTAGTGTTAAATTGCTGATTGTGTTTTTAAAAAGTCGTTCTTGATCTTTCTTTTTTATTTAGAAATATTGTATTTATTTATTTTATATATTGAGAGGGGCGCATGTGCTTGCCATGGCATACATATGGAAATCAGTCTCTCCCATAAGGGTCCTGAGGATCTGAGATAGAACTCAGGTTGTCAGACTTGGCAGGACGTGCTTACCCATGGAGCCACTTTGCCAACCAACCATTATTCTTTTCAATGTTAAAGAGAGACTAAGTTTTAGTGGGTTGAGTTGTCTATTTTTTTTTCTCTGTTATAATGGTCTTGGGGCATCAGGTTCAGTTCTCAGCAGTGTCCTGAAAACAGAATACTCTCTGAAAAAGCGATCACTATCAAAGTACAGTCCCACTGTGAGAATACAGTAACGGTCAGATAACACACAGCTGAAGGAATGCTGACAGTATGGTATGTACTGACATATTTGTTACTCTGGGTATGGGTGGAGAGGGAAACGGTGGGATAAGATGTGGCTGTTATTGGGATGATAGAGGGAAAAATAAATAGAAAGGTGGGACACTGGGGACAATGGTTGGATGTGAGGCAGTTTTGTCTAATAGTAGGATGAAAAGATGGATAAAGAAAAGCAACCAGATAATCTGAAAGAGTCCTGGGTCTCTGCAGGCTGTTACATTGAAACCCTGAAAACAAGGCTAGCCTGTGTTTTTTTTGGAAAAACCCTTCAATACAGTATGTGGGAAGGAATAGAGAAAAACAGAGCACAATAACACTGGGGTAAAATTGAGACTGGCTCAGACGAGATAACAGAGTCATTCTTTTATGTATTTACAAATTGACCATCACAATAAAATTATGTTGGCAGGAGAACTTCATCATTGGACCAGTATCTTTGCCAGAGGAAAGGCCTGCTATCTCACATGTTAGGATTGCCATATACGAGGGAAACATCTTTGAAAATACACACACACTATGCATTCCCAGAGGAACCTGGGTTGCTCAAGCGCTCCCAAACAGCTCCTTCTTCACGCATCCCCACCTCACAATTGTGGTGCACTCACACAACAAGTGTGTTACCCACAGTAACACAGGATGCTATCAAGACATTTTTTTCTACTTTCTTCTATGATGCCACACTTCTTTGGTGTCCCAAAGTTGTTTTGGACTTTCTCAGTATCTCCAGCTGCTGCCTTCTCTACAGCATGCTTAAGTCAAGATTCTCACATGCTCCTTGGATATTTGCATTCTTCCCCAAGGCACATACCGTTTCCTCCCTGGATAACCCTTCTCAGTTGTAGCTATAGACACCTAGCTGTCTATTTAACATGTATACTTGAAGCTCTTACAGATGTTTCACACCTTATTTTTCCTTCGAGTAAAATTATACCATGTATCTATGTACACAAATTAGAAATGTAAATTTGTTTTTACTTCTTACCACCACCCATGCTATTACTGTTTTTGCACATTGGATATTAAATAACATGTATGTGAATGCTGCCCCTTTTGTGGTAAGCACTGTCTTCTTTGCACCTGTCAATTTTGAAACTTTTTTTACTATTGAGGTTATAATATAATTATAGTTATATATAATTATATTATATAAAATATAATTACAGCATTTCTCCCTTCCCTTTCCTCCCTCCAAATCTTCCTATATTCCCTCCCACTCTCTTTCAAATTCATGGCTTTTTCTTTCATTAATTGTTATTGTATTCATATATATATGTATACATACATATATATATATATATATATTCCTAAATGTAATCTTCTCAATTCATATAATATTGCTTGTATTATGTTTTTTGGGCTGAATTGGCACTGGACATCCAGTTGGTGTGCTCTTCTATGGGAAAGGCCACCTCTCCTACCTCTGTGGTGGTATTGTGTTCCCCAAAATATTGTGTACCTTAATAAACTTATCTGGGGTCAGAGACGGAACAGCCACAATATTAAACAAAGGTTAGGCAGTGGTAGCACACGCCTTTAATCCTAGCATTCCAGAGACAGAAATCCCTCTGGATCTCTGTGAGTTCAAGGCCACATTGGAAACTGCCAGGCGTGGTGACACATGCCTTTAATCCCAGTAAACCAGCCTTTAATCCCAGGGAGTGGTGGTAGAGAGCAGAAAGGTATATAAGGCGTGAAGAAACTCGAGGCATTTGGCCTGGGTAGGCATTTGGCCTGGAGAAGCATTTGGGCTGGTTAAGCATTCAGGCTTCTAGCAGCAGTTCAGCTGAGAGTCATTTGGATATGAGGACATAGAGGCTTCCAATCTGAGGAAGCAAGACCAGGTGAGGATCTGGCGAGGTGAGGTAGCTGTGGCTTATTCTGTCTCTCTGACCTTCCAGTGTTCACCCCAATAACTGGCTGGGCTTGATTTTATTAATAAGACTTCTAAGATTCCTGCTACATACCTCCAAATGAGCCTCTCCTTACAGCTCTCATTCTGCTCCAAGCGCTGTGCTCTTTGGCGGACTCTTCGAGACCTACGTGGCTGCATTATTGATTTTTTTTCTCACATGTTCATTCACACATGACATTGTTCTGCTCCTACACTTCTGCATCTTCCAGTAGGACCATAGCTCCTCACCAGGGAGGAGCAGCCCTCAGAGTCTACTTCTTATTACTTTTGTGAACTCATTCCAGGTGCTTTCCTCTCTGAGAGAGAACACAAAAAGTGTTTCCCATCGCAGGGCATTTGTGCTAGGGCTTTACTTGTTTCCTTTGTGTCTGAATCCTCTGCAAAGGTCATCTGAATATCATCTGCAGTATCCCTGGACTACGTAACATTTTCCTCTCATTTGATTGTTCTGTATCACACCTTCCTGTTTATACCCTTCAGAGTTTTGTAATTCAGGTGTAATTCAGAAGTCCGGAGAGATGAATTATAAGGACCTGAATCCAATCCCCACCATCTGCCAGGCATAGTAGCATGCCCCGGTAACCCCGGCATTGGTGGAGTAGACACAGGAGGACACCCGAGCTTTGTAGCATGCTAGTCTAGCTGAATCGATAAGCTCCAGGTTTAGCAAGAGAGTCTGTTTCAACACACAAGGTGGAGAAGTGACTGAGGAAGACATCTGAGGTCAGCCTCTGGCTTCTGTGTACCTACACCCACATGCACCTTATTCTTCTTCCACAAAAAAAAAAAAAAAAAAAGGTGTGGTTCAGGTTCAGGAAGAGCACCAGTGGTGCATAGGGTTGAAAAGCTAGAATCCCATGCTTCACCTGAGATTTTCAAAACCCAAATCTATAATTGAAAAGGATGCTCAGTGAATACCAAACATGAACACGAGAGAACTACTTTGAAGTGCTGACCACGAGTGCATTGGTTCTTTGACTGTCCACTTCCGTCTTCTCTGCTCCCACCATAGTGTGAACTCCTTGAGGACAAGGACTTGGTCCATGTCCAGCACAGCACTTGGCATATAGTTGCCACTCAGTGTGCATTTGATGGATGTAGAGACATCTGCTCTAACTTTCACAGTTGATCCATAAAGAAACTGAGGCCCGGAGAAAATAAGTGAATGTTTTAAAGTCACATAGCTTGTTATTAATAAAGCCAGGATAGAAACAAACACATTTGTAGCATAGTATATACCTCATGCTATTGTGTGGATAGGCTTCTGCAATTGATAATTATTTGTTGCTAACGTTGCCCTTGGACATTTGGTTTTATATAAACTAACTTATATAGAGTACCCAGGTTTAATCTTCCCTTTTTCTTTCACTAAGAACAGAGAAAATGGTAAACACAGATTGCAAGTTCGTAGCATTTCTTTACTAATGGGTCAAAAGATCTCTGAAAAAGAAATGGAAGAGAAATTTCTCACAGGATAAGCTGTCAAGGAACACATTTGGTGTAGATCGCAGCTTTGTGGTGAGAACTGTCTAATTGTTCTTAACGGTATTCCTGGGGGGTGTCAGAGGCCACCCATGGATCTAACACAGATTTTGAAAAAAATGGCTCCTGATTTATTTTAATTGTTGCAACTAGAATTTATACTTCCTTTTGCCTAATTAGAAAAGTTCTCTCTATGGTTAAGTTGTGCTTATCACGCAGAATTTAATGTTTAGCATCTTCCAACTCCTAAGTGGCATGCCACAGATGAACCGTGACATTGAACCTCTGACCGACATTCTTTAAGTACATATTCTTTGCAGCCACAGGTGCTAATCACAGACACTCTGAATATGTTTGTTTTCTTTTCCTAAAAGAAGAAAAGCAACTCAGGGAAAGTGGTTCTGATGGGAAAAGTAAGCTATGTAGAGAATCTACCTGCTAAGGGTATATTCATATCATCCCTTGTAGGTAAGAAAGGGACCTAAATTCTCAGCCCAACAACAGCACGGAAGTCTTGTGCAGTAACATTCTGATGCATACCCATCTGTATATTCTTTTTTTTTATTATACTAAAGCACAAATAGACAATTTACCAGTAATGTATTAAATGACTATAATTACACATTTCAGTAATAAGAAGTACATCCATAATGGTGTGAAACTATTATCGTCAGTACCATTTCCAGAATTTTCCAGTACTCCAAAGGATAACTCTGCACCTATTAAGTAATAATTTCCACTCTCCTGCATCCCAAGACCTGGGGAGTTTTTATTCCACTTCCTTTCCTTGTGAATTTATCTATTCTCTGATTCTAATATAGGCAGAATCATGTGTTTGTCCTTTTATTTCTGGTGCATCTCAACTAGTATGATATCTTTAGGGTACATCAATGTTGAAGCATATGTTACACCTTCATGCCTTTTATAGCAAAATAATATTCCAATACATATATATGTTTACATATCTATTGCATTCTGATTATTTGTCTGTTCATGGGTATAAACCACTAGATTATGTCTACAGGCTCTTATGAGTAATGCTTTTAGGAACATTGGTATAAAATTATCCGTTTGTATTCCTGTTCTCAGTTCTTTGGGAAACGTATTTAGAATTGAATTTCTGGGTTCATGTGGTCATTCTGAGAACACATCAAGCTGTTTATATTCCTATCAGAAATACACATAGATTCCAAATTCCCTACATTAATGATAACACTTGTTTTAATTTATTTTGTTCTGTTTTGATTGTAGTTATCCTAACAACTATGAATAAGTCTCTCAGTAGAGTCAGGTATATTTTTAATGAGAATTTAAAAAAAATTCTTCTCTCATATATTACATCCACTGCAGTTCCCCTTCCTTCCCCTCCCCCTAGTCTCTTCCCCCCACCTCCCCCTGTCCCCGAGATCCACCAACCCAACTTCCCCTTAGACAAGAGCAGGCCTTCCAGAGACATCAACCAAACATGACATAACAAAACCGCAATAAGACCAGCTACATATCATCACATCAAGGCTGGACAAGGCAACCCAGTAGGAGAAATAGGATAGGGCAGAGACAGCCCCACCACCAGCTCCTACTATTAGGAATCCCACAGGAACCCAAGCTACTCAGTCATAACACATATTCAGAAGACCTAGGTGAGACCCCTACAGGATCCCTGATTTCTGCAGGCCCCCATGAGTCCTGGTCAGTTGATTCTCTGGGTCTTCTTCTGTGGTGTCTCTGACCCTTCTTGTTCCTCCCATCCTTCCTCCCTCTCCCCAGCAGGACTCCCAGAGCTCTGTCTAATGTTTGGGACTCTGCATCTGCTCCCATCAGTTCCTGGATGAAGTCTCTCTGGTCTCTTTGATGACATTTATCCTAAGCCCTGGTCCCAGAACACTTTGCAGGCAGGGCAAACTGTAGGTTGAAGGTTTTGTGGCTAGGTTGATGTCCCAGTCCCTTCACTAGAGATCCTGTTTGGTTACAGAAGGTGGCCAGTTCAGGCTCTGTGTCCCCATTACTAGGAGTCTTTGCTAGGATTACTCTCGTAGATGCTATATGGAGTTTCCATTGCACTAGATTTCTAACTCACCCCTGAAGTGCACCCCAATTCCAGTAATTTCTCCTGGTATTCCCCCCCATACACCTGATTCTTTCTCTTTCCAACTCTATCCACCCCCAGTCCACTCATGAAATTATTCTATTTCTCCTTTCCAGAGAGATCTTGCACAGTCCCCTTGAGCCCTCCTTGTTACTTGGCCTTTCTGGGTCTGTGGACTGTAGCATGATTATCTTTTACTTTATGGCTAATATCTACTTATAAGTAAGTGCATACTATCTTTGTCTTTCTGGGTCTGGGTTACCTCACTCAGGATGATGTTTTCTATTTCCATCCACTTGTCTGAAAATTTCACGTTGTCATTGTTTTTAACAGCTGACTAGTGCTCCATTGTGTAATTGTACCACATTTTCTTTATCCATTCTTTGGTTGAGGGTTATCTAGGTTGTTTCCAGTCTCTGGTTATTATGAATAAAGGTACTATGAACACAATTAAGCAACTATCCTTGTGACAGGATCGAGCATTCTTTGGGTATATATCCAGGAGTGGTATAGCTGGGTCTTGATTGAGATCAATTCTCAATTTTCTGAGAAACCACCATATTTATTTCCAAAGTGGCTGTACAAGTTTGTACTCACACCAGCAGTGGAGGAGTGTTCCCCTTGCTCCACATCCTCTCCAGCTTGAGCTGTCACTTGTGTTTTTGATCATAGCCATTCTGACAGGTGTAAGATGAAATCTCAAAGTTGTTTTGATTTGCATTTCCCTGATGGTTAAGGATGTTGAACATTTCTTTAAGTGTTTCCCAGCTATTTGAGATTCCTCTGTTGAGAATTCTCTGTTTACATCTACACCCCATTTTTTT
>CABHPQ010159366.1:17266-42257 GCA_902168405.1 Peromyscus aztecus
ATCCATCCATCCATCCATCCATCCATCCATCCATCCATCCATCCATCCATCCTATCTGCCTATCTGTCTTTCCATCCATGTACCCACCCCTCCATCCGTCTACTTATCCGCTCACCCACTCTTCCATCTGTCAATCCCTCCACTTCCCCACCTGTTCATTCTACTGTCCACCTGTCTGTCATTCATTAATCTTTCATTAGCTGTCATTTCAGCTCCCTAGAAAGAGCCCTCATCCCCTGCATGTCTGGGGAGCTATACAGGCATTATGATACATAGATTACTCAGCTCTGTTCTAAAGAAACTTGGAGTCTAGGGATATGAGAAAGGCAAGAAGTCCTTCCCCTGTCCTGATATGCCAGCACGGGATTAGAGAAGGCCTATTCTTACAGCATCACAAACATACTTGGAGCTGAGAGGTAGATGTAGTGTCCATTACTTAGACTTCATGGTGTTGCCTTTCAGTGTGGGTAAGTCAGCCAGCCTGGGGGTCTTAAGCCACTTTTCCCACCCCTTTGGTTAGGTGTCACCTCTTCCTGGCAGTCACTATTGCTTTGTGTGTCTCTTTTCTCTCAAGTCCTGACACTATCCAAGATATGGAAGAAGTCAAGACCAAACCTGGACAGTCCTGTGCTTTCAGATTTCTGTTTCTTTTGGGAGACAGGGAAAGACCTCATGGAAGTTTTGTAAGAAACCTTGGCCACTCAGACTGTCTTTTTGATATGACGTTTATGGAAAGAGCTACTTGGCCTAACACGACAAAAAAATAATGCAGCTGTACCTCCCTCTACAGCCACAAATAGCAGCTAGAAGATGGCCAGCACACAAATAAGCAGAGATGAGACACAACTATCAAAGCGCCTTTCTTCTTTTGAGATAAGGTCTCATGTATTCCAGGCAGATAGTATCAGAAGTCTTCAAAAGTTTTGGGATAATGAATTCCGGGAAAGGGATTTATATAAGACCATGAACCTGTCCATTCATTCATGCACCCACTCTCCCAGCTGTTCACCCATTCCATCCACCTACTATTCCATTTGTACATCTACCTGTCAATCCATCCATCATACTTGCTATGTAGGCAATGATGACCTTGTCCTACCTCCCTAGTGCTGGCGTTATAGGCCTGCAACACCATTCCTGATTATGCAGTGCTGGAGATCGAACCCAGGGCTTCCTGCATACAAAGCAAACAGTCTACCGACTGAGCTATATCTTCTACCCCTATAAAAGGAACTTTCATTGCCTCTTGGGGTTCCTTTAGGTCTGCTTAATGAGGGGGCAGTCCTCTGATCCTTGATGAATCCTGATGGGTTTCAGCACTTTCGTGTCACATGGGTAACAGTTCTCATAGTCACAAACACAAGCTCAGTTGTCACCAGAGATAACCATGATGCATTTCATGTGCATTGTTCCCAACTCATTCAAGATTAAGACTTTTCTCACCATCATTGACTGGCCCCTGATTTGTCTAGTTGAGTGGGAAGAACAGGAAAGATCGTACATGCTAAAGTGGCAATGTGATTGGATAGGGGTTTTTATTCTCTGAGACTTAGAGATGTTTATGTCTTATTCTCTCAGGGAATTATATGGATTTTTATACTGGACAGTCCCCTGGAATTGCCAGGTGGATTGTTTTATCAACCCCTGCTCTTCATCATCCCTTGTTGGGAGTCTGTCCACTACAAACTTTCCCAATTGGGTCATGTTCTAGAGGTGATGTTTAATCTCCTTCACAAGATGAGAGGGAAGGATTTTCATTTATTCTCTATTCTCTGTCTCCCTCCACCCCCCTCCCTCCCTCCCTCCCTCCCCCTACTCTGTGTGTGTGTCCTGTAGTTCTTGTTAGAGAAATCCTCTTAATTCTTCTTCTAAAGATGCTGGTTACACAGATCACACTAGAATTCGTCAGATTCTTGGAGCAGCGATTTCTATGTGTGGGCAGGTCTCCAATGAGAGGCACCTTGGAGGGCTTTGGAGATTAATGAGGACTTGAACTTTCCCTTCAAGAGTGAGTCAGAAGCCCAGGAGAGCTCAGGAAGGCTTGGCCTGGGCTGGCTTGTGGTTTCACAGATTTTCTTCTTTACAAAAGCGGAAATCCAGAAGGGCAGAAGCAAGGACAGCATCAGAAGGGTTGGGGAGGCCTTCCTGCACCCCTGAGAGAGTTTTGCCTCGGGGATTCATGGGCAGGTTGGTTGTGGAGTCAGAGAGAGAGAGGTCACGGTCAGGGGTGTCAGGGGCTTTAGCTTGAGTAGTGACCAGCTAGAACAGCCCCTGACGACATAGGGAAGGCTCTAGGACTTGTGGTGGGGGAGGGCTGCAAGTAGACCTGAGTGGAATTGCCAGGAGAGCCATTAAGCCTGGCTTCACAGGCACCAGGTAGGTGGTCCTGCTTAGCCCAAGGGTAGCAATGCTGCTGCTGCTGCTAGGAAGTTAAGGGACAGAAAGACAGACAGATTGACACACAGACACACAGACACACAGACACACACATACACACACACACACACACACACACACACAAAGACACATACCCACAGACATACACAGGTATGCCTATCTGTGTCTGTGATATGTATGTATTTAAATATATGTGACATTAACATTTGAAACTGGATTATTTATAATATATGAAACAGCTGTTGGCATATAGTCATTTTAAATAATTAAATGCAATTTAAATAGGAGAGCCATATATAAATGACTATAAATATATCCTGAACAGTTGCTAACATTTAGTTACTATTTAATGATTTAATGAGGTTTTTACATATATGTATTTATTTGAAAGCTTATCTATGTTCCACATGTAAATTTGGTTATATATGTCATTACATGTAGTTTTATAACAGTTATTAGTATAGTCACTATGTAATGACTTAATGAGACTTACATATATATGTGTATATGTGAGGGCTTATGTATATGAAATTTATATGAATTTATGCAAGATCTATTTAAATGAGCTATGTGCATATAAACATGAGAGTTCATCTATATATATAAAACACTTGTTGGCACATGGTCACTCTTTGGAGATTAAGTGAGCTTTACATATATGCATATATTAGATTATTTAAAACAAAATAGCAGTGGGTTAAACACACATACACACATGTGCACATACATGCATTTGGACAGTTGGTACTGTGCTTACAATTAATTATCAACAATGGCAAGTGTCAGGGGCAGGGTTGGGGCTCATAGTTTGAAACTTTGCAAAAATATTTTGGTGGGCCATAGGTAGGTCTTGGGCACAGCTTGGAGAGCCCAGGAGCAAGCCTGGACATTGGTAAAGTCTTTCTGACTTCCCAGAGAAGACTCTGCTTGCATCCACTGAGCATTGTCCCCCAGACAAGCTCCCTATCTATGCAGCCGGAACCATCTTGCCTCATTTTGGGGTCTCCAGGTCTTCCCTATCTGTATGCAGGGCTCCCAGTCTCTGTCTCAGGATGCCTTCCTATTGGTGAGTGTGTATGTCCTGGTGTGTCTTCGCTAAGAGTTTCCAGAAAGTATCCTGGCTAGAATATTTCTGATGCTGAGGTTCCAAACAGATTTGATTTTTCTTCACTGTCCAAAACACTTCCTAGAAGCACTGGGCAGGGGATGGTCTAGGTATGCTCTTAAACTGGACCTGGAGCTGTGTCCCGAAGTGGGGATCAGATAGTCTGATCTGGAGCAGTTATCCAAGAAGCAGAATCCAGGAACCAAGTGGACAGGGAGCAAAGGCTACCTTGGGGTCAACAGCCCAGAGAGTAGGAGGCTGAGTCCAAACATTAGAATGGGCCACTGCCATCATGCCAAAGGCTGGGCATGGGAGACCCTTGGGACCAGGTTTGCAGAAGAACCTTTGTACACATAAATCAATGATGCTTTTGCCCACAGAGCTGTTGATTTGCAGAAACTGTGGGGAGATGTGGCTAAGACAAGCAGCTAGAGAGAGCAGAGCCCAGAGTGTTAGAGTCTTGGGTTTTACTGGAAAGGGCATCTCTTGGGGTATAAGACAATCTTGCATTTAAGATCTCTAATCTGGTTTTGTCCAATGTTGCTAGTGAGGCTGGAGAGATGACTCAGAGGTTAAGAACCTGTACTGCCCTCGCAGAGGATCTAAGTTTAGTTCCCAACACTGACATTGCATGGTTCACTTTAACTCCAGCTCTAGCCAATGGCCTCCAAGGGCACCCACACTCATGCATGCATACCTACACACAGGTACACATACATATGTATAATTAAAAATAAAAAAGCAACACCATCTAGAATATATCATTTAACTTTAGTAATCTGCATCATGGGCATAAGCTTCCTGGCAACACAGCTAAGACCAGACCCCTACTATATCTATCACAGGTAATTACGAAGCTCATTTGAACCAATGCAGAAAATGCTTAGAAGGGTCTGACTCATAGGAAATGTCCCCTATGTCTTAACTCCCTGACACCCACTGTTATTTCTTTTTCTTAAAAGCAGTGGAAATGTGGCTGAGGAACGGGGACGTGAGAGCTGGGGAGAGCTGAGAGCCAGTGAGTTTCTGCAGTTGTGCTTCAGGGACTGACATCCAAGCTTGTGTAATTTCAGAGTGTCAGGAGACCCAAACCACAGGGAAATCCCCCAGACAGATGGTGACTCGTGTGGGGTGTAACTTAATAGCCTCCCAGATTAAGGAGCAAATCAGTAGAGCTGATTTGTGGTGGTAAAATAAATAGCTAGAGTCTGTATATACAGAGAAACACACATATATGTGCCACTAACAGAGCACTGACCACTGGGCGAGAGGAAGGCAGCCTGGTGCTTGCTTCTATGCTGCTGCTGTGGGACACAGAGCCTCTCAGGCTTTGCCTGGACAGATGGCAAGTACACTGTGTCAAGGTGACAGGGGACCTGATGAGTTCTAGCTTCATGGCAAGTATGGTGTCCCAGGTGCCACCTGTGCAGACACACTTGTTTACACTCTCATTTGCAAAGACACAAGGGCTGGCTGCTTTCTGAGCCATTTTGGTGGTAACAAGCAATGCTTTCAAAGAGGTGAAATTCAGACAGGAAATAGATATTTATTTTATAATTCCTTCCTTCCTTCTTTTTCTTCCTCCTCCTCTTTCTTTCTCCATCTCTCTGTCTCTGTCTCTCTCTCTAAATTGTGGCTTCTAAACTTCTTTCTTTCCTCCTGGTCCCTCACATCCTTCATCATGTTATCATCATGGCAAAAATCCTAGTATATTCTGGGAAGAGCATGACATTTAGAATCAAATAGACCTGGGTTCAAATTCCATCTCCACTACTGTCAGCATATTGTGCTGACATGGTTCTTTTGGAATGCATTGATTTCAGGCTAGCTCTTCAGTGAGAAGGTAAATTTGTGCCTAGTCTCTCTCTTTAAAAGATCTACTTTTATTTTTAATTATGAATGAATGCATGTTGGTATTTGCACATAAGTGCAGGTAACCTTTGCAGCCAGCAGAGGGCATCACATCCCCTGGAGCTAAATAATAGGTTGTAAGCCATCTAATGTCAGTATTGGGAAGCAAACTTGGATCCTCTGCAATAGAAATACACACTCTAAACCACTGAGCCATCTCTCCAGCCCCTGCCCAGGCTCTCTTATTGACTTCATTTAATAGGAAAAAAAAAACAGGGTGCAGAGAAAAGTCAGTTGATTTACCCAAAGATATACAGAGATAAACAACAGAGCAGGAGTTCCAGAATTTATTTATTTGTGATTTTGAATGAAACAAAAGTTTTCATTCTAAGGGGCTGGAGAGATGGTTCAATGACTAAGACCACTTTGTTGCTTTTGCAGAAGACTGAGATTTGGCTCCCAGAACACACAGTGGCTCACAGTTCCACAGAATCTGATGCCTTATTTTGACTTCCATCATGCACAGAATACATACAAGCAAAACACTTATATACATAAAAGCAAAATTTTTTAAAAAAAAACAACCCAACACTTTTCATTTGGAAACAATTTCAAATACACACACACACACACACACACACACACACACACTCTGGAAAATAGTGCCACATTCTCCTAATTCTACATACACTGTCTTAGTTAATCTTCTATTGCTGTGAAGAGACACTATGACCACAGCAACTCTTATAAAAGAAATCATTTAATTGGTGCTGGCTTACAGTTTCAGAGGTTTAGTGCATTATCGTCATGGCAGGGAACATGGCAGCACACAGGCAGACATAGTGCTGGAGAGGTGCTGAGAGTTCTACATCCACATTTGCGAGCAACAGGAAGGGAGAGAGTCACTGGGCCCTGGCTTGGGCTTTTGAAAACCTCAAAGCCCACTCCCCAGTGATACTTCCTCTAACAAGCTCATACCTCATCCAACAAATAGTGCCACTCCCTTAGCATTCAAATATATGATCCTATGGGGGCCATCTTTATTCAAACCACCACATACATTTTACCCAAATCAATTTCATAAGCACGATCCATGGCGTGAGGGCTCAAGCTGTTTCACTTGGATACTCATTCAACACAACAAGGAAAGATGATGAAGTGGCAGAGCGTTGGCCTACAGACTCAGCAGACCCTGGTAAAACCCAGGTCCTCCAGGACCGGTGGTGAGTTCTCTTCTGAGTGAGCAAACCTCATCACCAGAGCTAGAAGGGTGAAGATGACAGAGGACTGGTGCTCAGCATGGCTGTTCTCCTTCTGTGGCAGCACACTAGAGCCCACTGAAAGAACTTAGGAATGAGGGGTTCCATCTCACGGAAACTGTCTTAGTCAGAGTTTCTACTGCTGTGAAGAGACACCGTGACCATGGCAACTCTTATAAAGGAAAGCATTTAATTGGGGTGGCTTACAGTTCAGAGATTTAGTCCATTGTCATCATGTCAGTAAGTATGGCAGCATGCAGGCAGACATAGTGCTAGAGAGGTAGCTGAGAGTTCCACAGCTAGACTGGCAGGCAGCAGGAAGAGAGAGTGCACCACTGCATTTGGCTTGAGCTTCTGAAACCTCACAGCTCAGCCCTAGCAACACTTCTTCCAAAGAGGCCACACCTACTCCATCAAGGCCACACCTCCTAATAGTGCCACTCCCTATGAGCCCATGGGGGGTGGTCATTTTTAGTCAGGCCACCACAAAAACTCTTCTTCCTCAGCTTTTCAGGGACCAGGATTCTGAGCCTGGCTAGAGTTGTCGAGACTGAACTCTGGGATTCATCTCTCTGGCCCAGAAAGCTTCAGGCCATAGACTCTGTTGTTATCTTAGAACATATCCAAAGTTATGGTCAAGGTAAGAGAACAGTACAAGTACAAGGTTCTTTGCTGTGGGATGTTCTGTATGTCAAATGTGTTGCTCTGATTGGTTAATAAATAAAACACTGATTGGCCAGTAGCCTGGCAGGAAGTATAGGCGGGATAAGCAGAGAAGAGAATTCTGGGAAGTGGAAGGCTGAGGCAGAGAGATGCTGCCAGCCGCCGCCATGACAAGCGAGATGTAAGGTACCAGTAAGCCTCGAGCCACGTGGCAACTTATAGACTAATAGAAATGAGTTAATTTAAGATAGAAGAACTAGGTAAGAAGCCTGCCATGGCCATACAGTTTATAAGTAATATAAGTCTCTATGTGTTTACTCGGTTGGGTCTGAGCAGCTGTGGGACTGGCGGGTGAGAGAGATTTGTCCTGACCGTTAGTCAGGCAGGAAAACTCTAGCTACAGTTCTT
This sequence comes from Peromyscus aztecus, assembly GCA_902168405.1. NCBI lineage: Eukaryota > Metazoa > Chordata > Mammalia > Rodentia > Cricetidae > Peromyscus > Peromyscus aztecus. The sequence goes on from CABHPQ010159366.1 coordinate 24,950, forward strand.
TGCCACCACCTTCTCCCCCTCCCCCCATAACACCACGCAGTAGTGTGGTTAACATTATTCACTAATGCCCATGGTTTTCTATAGCGTTCCCTCTTGGTGTGTTTTATGTTCTATGGACTTCAGTCAACATGTGATGTCATGTACCCACTTTTATCATATCTCCTAGAAGATGTTTCTCCAGTCTCCCTCTCCTCCTTGTGTGTGATCTATGGATAGTTTTTACTGTACCTCTATTTTTGATGTTTCCAGAATGGCACATCGTTGGATCAAACAGTATCAGGTGTTTCAGTTGGGCTTTTTTTCACTGAACAGTATGCCCCTGAGTTTCCTCTGAGAATCCTGTGTCTTTTTAGCTAATTTATTCCTAGTCACTGCCTAGATATACTACAGTTCATTTTAGATCCAGGTCCCTAGTGCAGAACATCCCGGTTGCTTTTGTCATCACCAGGTTTTGGTAGTTCTGAAAGATGCTAGTAAAACACTCATGTGCAGCTTTTTGTGTAGTTGTAAGTGTTTAGCTCATTTGAGTGAAGCCCCATGACAGTTGCTAACATAGCAGCAAGGTGCAGGATACACTGAAGCAGGAAGGTGCAGAGGGTACTCTGAAATATTTATTATTGCAGGCGGTAACTTGTCTTACCCACCATAGTCCTGCTTGGTTTCTGCTGTGAGAAACCCATCAATAGCTCAGAGGTGCTGAGGAGACTATGCTTCCTTGATCTACTCCTTGGTCAAATGTCTTTTGGGAGACAATAGTGCTCCTCTGGACTGTGAGAATCCAATATAATGTGGACGTTCTTGACCATTTCCCATAGGGGGAAAACCATGTAACACCCTGCCTGTGGGTTGAGTAGCTACTTTGGGGAAGGATGCCACACTTTTGTTTCTCTACCTGAATCAAGGCAGGAAGATAAGAGAAGGAAGACTTGTCCCTAGAAACATCAGCAAATAGGTGTTTTCTCACTGTGCTGTACTGGGGAGTTCAGCATGGAGAGTTGCAATCCTTTAGATCTCAGATCTTATTTCATTCTTTGTGTTTCTCATCTGAGGATTGAAAAGAGGTTAGTTTTTCTAAATCCTCAGAAGTAGCCATGCCATTCAGAGCAATCACAAGAGTGGTTGTTTGTCATACCATTATATTAACGTTATGTAAACCATTACCATTATTGCCTGTAAATGTCGGAGCCTCAGTCAGTGCACATCATGAATCTGCCCAATGGCCCGAGAACTTTATAGTACTACTTGACTCTTGGCTTCAGGAGGTCACACAGCCAGATGATGATGGCATTCCTGCTTGGACCTCTGCTCTGAGTCCTAAGCTCACTCCCATTCTGTAGTTCCCATGTTTAGGTTGTGCTCACCATGAACTTCACAAAGAAGAAACACAATTGGAGGCAATGTGCTTTTGTTTTGGTAGAACACACCCCCATCTAGAAGATATCCTCAAAGGCTTCACCAACCTGAGATGGCTGTGCCTCTAAGTAGAGCTTCCAGTATCTAGGAAATAGAGAAGTATATATGCTACACAGAACCTCCCCTGAAGAAATTCATCATGTCCAGGATGTGAAAGCATTTCTACACTGTATTCCTTTATAAAATGAATTTTAAAGAGAAAAACCAATGGGATGAGAGAACTAAGGAACATATCCGTCATTAGTTGTCATGGACAGTCTACTTCAAATCCTATTTCAAACAAATAATGTGTGTTGGGATGGTCTAAAATATTGGACCATTGATTGCTGCATGGTATTAATGAACTGGAAGTTCTTAGGTAGAATGGTATTGTGGTTATACCTTCTAAAATTATCAGGGTTTTAGAATTATGCAATTAAATATTTATGAAAAGAATGGTTAATGATTCCAAAGAGATCATGTATATATATGTATATGGTGCCCACTAACATTTAACACATTAGAAATTAGATTGAGGTATTATGATAGTCAGTCATTTAAAATAACAATAAGCCTATTACGCATTAATGTGAATAATGTTTTATGAACACTAATCTGGTTTACTAAGATAAAAAAATAAGAGTGCCATCCTTTTCTATTTTATTTAAATCTCTCTAATGTCTAATCTATTTTTGTCTGTTTCTATATTCAGTGTAGTTGCTGGAATATTTTATGAGATATACAGGAATGTTAAAGTGAGAAAAGATAGTGCCTTAACATTATTGATGTGTCAATGGTTCTGAGTAGCAGGACCCCTGGGAGGGTCTTGGGACCCCTGGGGATACTTAGATCACAGTTTTGAACTGCTTCTCCACATCACAGGACATCTACGCAAGGAAGGAGGGTGAGGGTGAACATACTTCTTTGGGGATTGCAATGGTTAGTGTCTATTCTGGAGTTCTTTCTTTTGCTGTGATAAAACACTCAGAACAAGTGAAAACTTAGAGAAGGAAAGGGCTTTTGATGTCTATTTCTAGATCACAATCTATCATTGAGAGACATCAGGACAGGAACTCAAGCAGGAGCTTGAAGCAGAAACCATAGAGAATCCTGCTTCTGGCTTACTCTTCCAGCTCATGCTTAGCCCAGGATCACCTGCCCAGGAAATGGTGGCACCTACAGTGGGCTGGGCCCTTCTACACCAATTATCAAGGCAATCTTTCACCCTTACAGACTAGTCTGATCTAGGCAATTCCTCTCTCAGATGACCCAAGGCTGTGCAAAGTTGACAATCAAAGCTAACTAGGACAGCACTTCAATCCTGGGTTGGCAGGTAGGTAGAGTGGTGTTGGGACCAGACATTTGAACTCAAAGGAAAGTAGTTCACTGATCTGGTTGGTCCTGGTATGAGATACATTTATAAGGAGTAGGAACTGGAGAGGAGAGCCTATGATGAGAATCAAAGCATGCATGTCTCAGAATGATGCTCATGACCAAGACAAGTAGAAGTCACCAAGTCTTTCCTGATTGGTATCTCCTGTGGTTTATGACAGAACTAGAGAACCCCAGAGAACTGATTTGCCCATGTCATCCCTGGTACACACACAGCAGGGCTGGGCATGGAAGAGAGGGAAACTTCTACCTGGCTACAGCTCACCTCCATGCTTGCCTGGCTCCTGGCCCGGTCTTTCTTTTGTTAGTTTTGCTTTCAGTTTTTATTTGACCTCGTCTTTCTTGGTGTGGATATTCACCAAACCACAAGAGAAATGTGCAAGTTATGAGATTTTTAAGCTGTGGTTTTAGCCTGATCAAGGGTGAGGACTTTTCAATGGCATTCCCTATAGACAGTTTAAATAAAAATTTAAGAAACAGCTCTGTGCCAGGAAAGAAAATACTAGAGCCGGTCTGATTAAGACCGAAACTGCAGATGTCACCAAATTTCCAGACACGTGCTATTTCCTGGTGAGTAACAGTGCTAGCCAGGGCTGCTGACTCACCCTGCTGGGAGCCAAGCAGCCTGAGTTGTTTCTTACAGGACCATCTCATCTGCCCACTGCCATCTTGGCACTGTTGGGTGGCCCTTTGCAAGGCCAGGCTGTCTTCACAGTTCATTATGCTGGCCACAACTAAGAATATGCTGTTGCTGAAGTGTGTGCAGAGCTTAAGTACCTCTGGTTTTCATTTCCTGTTTGGTGTCTCAAAACCTTATCCTCAGGCTAGAAGTTAGACTGGCTGTCCAACCAAGTCGGGATATCTTGCTGGTCTCTTTCTCCAAATCCTGGGGTTACAGATGAACACCACCGGACTGGGCTTTTACACAAATACTGACAGAGAATACAAAGTCAGGCCCTTGCGCTTGCATGGCAGGGGCTTTATCAACTGATCCATCTCCCTAGCCGAACACCATTCTGTTGTTTAAATTTTTCTAGGTCAATGGGGATCAAACTCAGGTCTCAGGCTTTCAAGGTGTTCTGATTATCTTTTGCCAACTTGACAAAAGAGTCATCTGTGAAGTGGGTACCTCAGCTGAGGAACTACCTACATTAGATTGGCCAGTAAGCATGTCTATTGGACATTTTTCTAAAAAAATTAACTGATGTGGAAAGGACCAGCCCACTGTGGGAGGTGACACTCTTGGACAGGTGGCTCTGGGTTGTATAGTCTAAGGAGAAAAAGAGCACCAGGAGGTGTAATGCAGCTAAGTCCAGTGCTCATGGATATTTTTAAAAAGTTTAAAGAAAAGCTTAATGCTAAATGGACTAAAGCCTCCAGCTTGTGAAAAGGAATTAAAGAGAAGCTTAAGCAGTGAAGGAAACCATTGAAAACATAAAGTTGATGAAAATGTATTTGAACAAGGGGTCAAGTTCCAGTCCCATAAAGCAGTAGAACTGGCAGTTTCAGTCACATGGTCCTGGCTTTGGAGTCAAGGATGCAAGAAAGGAGTTGTATCCTTGTATTCCACAGCTAAGGAGAGCTACTGAGTCCAGGTGTGTGGCAGGGGAATCCTTGCATGGAGGCCTGGAGAGGCCATTATGTGAAGCTGTGAAGCTGAAGCCTGGATTGCCTTGGAAACCCCAAGATGTTGGAGATGCCAGAATTGTGGGATACTTGCCAAGGAAAACTACAGACCAAGTGTGGAACCAGACTAAGAGACTGTGTTGTAGTCAACAAAGCTCAAAAGATATGGAGAATTGGAGTGCTTTGACATCAGACATGGAGATGCAGAATTTGGAGTTTACCCTACTGGTTTTAGGTATTGCTTTAGTCCAGTATATCCTCATCATTTCTCCTTTCCTCACTTTTGGAATGATAATATATCATTATCATTGTTATGTTATGTGCCATTGTATGTTGGAAGTGTGTGATCTTGATTTGATAGGGGCTTACAGTTAAGAGAATGCCTTGAGTCTCAGGGTCTTCTGAGGCTTTGAACTTTGGACTTTTAAACAGTGTTGAGATTGTAATATACTGTAGATAGAATAAAGAGATGAGTGAAGCTGGACTGAATGCATATTTTGCATTATGATATGGTTATAAGCCTATGGGGGCCAGGGATGGTGTGTAGTGGTTCAGATAAGAATAGGTTCATATATTTAAATGCTTAGTCACCAGGGAGTGGAACTGTTTGGAAGGATTAGGAGGTGTGGTCCTGTTGGAGGAAGTGTGTCACTGGGGATGGACTTTGGGATTTCAAAAGCCCATGGCAAATCTCAGTCATTCTCTCTCTCTCTTCATCTTTGGATCAGGATATAGCACTCAACTACTGTTCTGCACCATGCATACTGCCATCTTGCTCTCTGCCATGCTGATAATGGGCTAAGCATCTGAAACTGTAAGCCAGCCCTCAATTAAATGCTTTCTTTTGTGAGTTGCCATGGTCATGGTGTCTCCTCACAGCAATAGAACAGTGCCTAAGATACTCTGCTAGATACAGGGTGTTGACCACAGCAATAGAAGCAAACCAAGACACATGGCAAACACTTCACCAACTGAGCTACCTTCTCATTCCATTTTCTAAATTATATTCTTTGAATTTTTTCCCCATCTCTCTCCTTCCTTTACTGCTCAGTTCTTTTTATATGCTGGCTATTTATTATATAAAAATTCATATTATGTAAAATGTATCTAAATATCTATGCAATATATACACATATAGTTTTAAAAGCATAGCTATTATAGCACACCTGTATTTGACATGAAATACTTTCAACAATCTCCATGGTACATGTACCATGCATTGTGAAGCACTGAACCCACTCTTGTCTCTGCAGCAGGACTGGTCTTCAAAAATGTGTATTTGAACCTGGCTGTCCCTTCATATCCATTGCACTAGACCCAACTCATGCCTGTTCCTGGGTCTGAGAACTGGCTTTGCTTTATGACCGGGAGGGACATTCCTAAGTAACATCATGTGCTGTGGCTCTAGTTTCTAACCAGGCTGTTGCTGCCCGAGGCTGCTGAAAACCATGATTGCTGAGAGGCACACTCTGACAGCATTCCCCCCTGCCTTGAGACTGTGTGGTCTGCCTTCTTCTGTCTGGTAGTTTCCTTTTGACTGTAGGTCCAAGGCACTGTGGTCCACCAGCTGCCTATGCTTGTTGGATGCCTTCAAGGCAGATATCAGAAGCCAATACCCCATGGACTGAATGTTGACCAGTGAGTGACAATAGTGTTTAGACAGAGGTTTCAGAAGTGTGACCCTGCACATTTCCTCTGCAGGGATGCCTGGAGGACACTGAGCAGAACACCTTGTCTCTAAGTGTGCCAGTGGTGCAAGGACTTCTTCTCTGTGACCATCTTGCTTCTCCCCACAAGACTGATCTTTCCTCTCTTTTTCCAGCTGTTCTAACAGAACACACTGAGTTCTCCTTTTGGTAAGTGTAAAGCCAATAAACCGGGTCAGAAGACAAAATACTAGAGAAAGATGTGTTACCTGTAGCAGGTAAAGACAGCACTGGAATTACCCAGAGCAGTGCCTTTGTTGAACAAAGGAAGCAGGGATTTTCATTAATGGTCCACATACTCACCTAGGAAAGCACTTTGTGGGTCAGTAATTCCTGATCACGTTCAGCTAAGACGCATGTAACTAAGTACTCCCAGTTTAAAGTCATAGTTCAGGAAGGAAAGATGACTGACATATCCCTGGCCATGCTCAGCTCAAAGTCATGGTGTGCCTTCTAGAGTGTAGGAGAGGCCCACAGAAATCCACGGAGATGCCCCCACAGTAGACTGCTGGCAATGGTCGAGGGGTAGCCCGATCAGACCTACCCTGGTGATAGGATGGCTAAACACCCTGATTGTCGTGCTAGAGGCCCCATCCAGTGACTGAGGGAGCTGGATGCAGATATCCACGGTCGGGCCCTGGGTGGAGCTCCGGGAGTCCAGTTGGCGAGAAGGAGGAGGGTTTGTGTGAGCGGGAGTTGTTGGGGCAGGAGATGGATGGAATACAGGGACAAGTGGCCAGACAAATGGAAACACATGAACTGTGAACCAATGGCTGAGGGGCCCCCAACTGGATCAGGCCCTCGGAATGGGTGAGACAGTTGATTGGCTTGATCTGTCTGGGAGGCATACAGGCGGTTGGGCCGGGTCCTGTGCTCAGTGCATGAGTTGGCTGTTTGAAACCTGGGGCTTGGTAGAGACCCTTGGCTCAGCCTGGGAGGAGGGGGCTAGGCATGCCTGGGCTGAGTCCACCAGGTCGATCTCAATCCTCGGGGGAGTCTTTGCCTTGGAGGAGATGGAAATGGGGGTGGGCGGGGGGGGGGGGGAGATGGGGCAGGAGGAGGGAGAACGGGGGAACCTATGACGGATATGTAAAGTTGAATTATGTTGTAAAATAAAATAAAATAAATTATAAAAAAAAAAAAAGAAAAGTTAACACGGGAGTGAGAATATTCCTAGGTATGCTAAGCCTCTGCATCGAGATGGCAGGCAGGGGGACTTCTGGACATAGTGACCTGCTTTCCACTAAAAGGCTTTAGCTGAAACCAAGGAAGTGACACTATGAAAATCACGGGCAGAGGGCCTAGTCCAGTCCCATGGAGGCTCCACGGCTGTTGGTCTAAATTTCACGAGTTCTCACTAGTTTGGTTTGGTTGTCTCTGTAGGTTTCCCCATCATGATCTTGATACCCCTTGGTCATAGAATCCCTTTTCCCTCTCTCTGACTGGACTCCTGGAGCTCAACCTGGTGCTTGGCTGTGGATCTCTGCATCTGCTTCCATCAGTTACTAGGTGAGGGCTTTATGATGATAGTTAGGGTAGTCACAAATCTGATTACTGGGGTAGGCCAGATCAGGTACCCTCTCTCCACTATTGCTGGTAGTCCTTATGGATTCCTGGGAACTTCCCTAGTACCAGGTATTCTCCCTATCTCCATGATGTCTCCCTCTATCAAGGTATCTCTTTCATTGCTCTTCCAGTTGTGCAGCTTGACCTGCTTAAAGGAGCCTCCTGACAGTAGGATCAGGATCCATCCCTGGTGCATGAGCTGGCTTTTTGGAGCCCATTACTTATGGTAGGATACCTTGCACAGCCTTGATGCAGTGGGAGGGGCTTGGACTCGCCTCAGCTGAATGTACCAGGTTCTGCTGATTCCCCATGGGAGCCTTACCTTTTTGGAGGAGGAAATGGGGGATGGCTGGGGGGTGAGGCAGGAGGAAGGAAGAGAGGGGGATCTGTGGTTGGTATATAAAATGAATAAAAAATTTCTTAATAAAAAAAAGAAAATCACATGGAGAATATATGGTGGAGGGTATCCGCCTCATCTTTCCTAAAACGTTGCCTCCTCTCACACTTTTTCAATAGCCCCATGCTAGACTGCCATGTGCCTTTACCATATTTCTCCTTCAGATGTAAGTTCTATGGGGAAGAGAGGTGTTTGGTCTATTCTCATGCCTGTTGTTTGGATCAATGGATCTCTGAGCCATTGTCTACCCATCCTGGGCTGTGTCTTGCTCTTCCTACTGCTCCACCCTACCCCCACCTCCAGAAGCCATCACAGAGCCATCCTGGAGGGAGTATGGAGCAGAAGCAGTATGTGTGTGTGTGTGTGTATGTGTGTGTGTGTGTGTGTGTGTGTATGTGTGTGTGCATGTGAGTGTGCCCATGCGCGTGTGTGACAAACACATTGCTATGTGGATGAGATTTCATCTATGCCTTTGAGCAAAAGATAGACAATCATCCCGAGGTGAGAGAGGCTCCTAAGTTTCACAGTGGGCAGCACTTCTCACAAGAACAGCCAGAAAAAGCTGTGCAGGAGCCATAGAAGGTTCCCAGTCCTAAGAAGACAGCTGGGGACTGGAGTCTTGCCTGGCCAGTCAGCAGCTCCTTCCTGGCAGTGGAGGTGTGGCTGGGGGTGGCCACACACTGTGGAGTCATCTAGAGTCAGACATGACTGGGCAAGTCTAGAGGACAGCATGCGAGAGCCCTGTGGGAGTTACTTCTAAAGGCCTCCTGAATGAAATAGAGGGGAGGGGGAGGAGAGGGGAAGGAGAGAGAGAGTCCAGGCCAGGAAGTTAGTTCAAGAAGAAAGGTCATCTCATTGACAGAAGACACTGAGTCCACTGGATTCCCTGAGGGCAAAGGCAGCAAGAAACACACCTGAGCAAAAACATCAGTGCTTTGTATCCAGACTTGGTGAGGCAGCAAGAGCCCCATGTTCAGTAACCAGGGAAATAGGATGCAGTGAGTAGGGACTGGTTCTTCCTCAGCTGGCGTGGCTCTTGACCAGAGAATGGCACCAGTTTGAGGTCACAGTACAGGTGATGGGATTTGGCACAACTGCGGACCCTCCCGTGGAGAGAAAGGATCAGGGCTCTCAGCCTGATGGAAGGCTCCATCGAGCACCTAAGATGGCTGTGTCATAGTTGGTTTTTGTCAACTTGACAGAAACCTGGACATTCTTGAGGATAAGGAATCACCATTGAGGAATTGCCGCCATCAGATTGGCCTGTGTCTGTGGGGCATTTTCTTCATTGCTGATCGATGTGGGAGGGCCCAGCTCACTGTGGGTGGGCCAATCTGGGCAGGTAATTCTGAAGAATTACCTAAGAAAGATAGCTGAGCCAGCCAGGGGAAGCAAGTCAGTAAGTGGCATTCCTCCACAGTCTCTATTTCAGTTCTGGCCTCCAGCTTCCTGCCTTGAGTGATTATCTGGGTTTTCTTCAGTGTTACACTGTAACCTGTAAGCCAAATGAATCCTTTCCCCCTCCAGGTTTGTTTTTGATCCTGGAGCTTACAGCAGCAACAGAAAGATAGCTAGAACAGTGTGTGTTCTTGAGTGTGCACAATACCTTCTGTGACTTCAACTAAAGAGATAAGGCAACCTCTCTGGCTTTGACTTGTCATAGGACCGCAGCATTGGTATTGATACCCGTTGCTTTGTATTTTTTCTTAGGTCAGTTCTGATCATATCACTCAATAATCAGGTTAAATTATGTAATTCATATAAAGTCTTCAACCAAATGTCTACACATTAGTAAGTGTTCAACAGAGCTTAGCTACTATTACGGTTTCTTGGTGCGGGGGGGGGGGGGGGGGGTAGACTATAGGGATGAGTGTTTATGTGTGTGTGGGTACGTGTGGACATGTGCGTGTGTGTGTTCTAGTGCATGTATGTACCAATAGTACGTACCAGTGTATCTGGAGGCCAGGGATCAATAACAGACGTCTTCCTGGACCACTCCCCACTTTATATTTTGAGGCAGAGTCTCTTGAAGATGGTTTAGTGATAATGTCAGGAGGAGTTCAGGGGGCTACTCACAACTTGGTTGTAGTTGAGTGTCTTAGTTTGCCTTATTATCACGACCAAATATCCTACACTCAGTAATCTGCACGTCACCAAGACTCCTTTCTCACAATTCTGGAGGCTGGAAAGTTCATGGTCATGGCAGACAGATTTGGTATTTATTGAGCAACTACCTTCCGGTCGGTGGTCCCTTCTCTCAGGATCTTCCCAGCAGAAGGGGCGACTTGGAGATTTGCCTTTGTGACATCATCACCTCCCCCAAAGCCTTACCTCCTAATAATGACTTGATTAGGTTTTCACACATGCTTTGGAGGGGAACAGAAATGTTTAGACCACAGCAGCAGAATAAGAGATAGAGAAATGTCTTTTGCTCATAATATCCTGGACCTTTTTTTAATCCATAGGTTAATATAGGAGTAATCTACAGATTAATATAAGACCTGAGGACACAAAGCTAGTATTGAAATTAATATGCTAAACTTAGAAAAACAAAAGGAAAGACCCAGTGTTGATACTTTCAGGGTTTTGTTCCTACCCCTGTTCATGAGTTGGGGATCATAGCAGTCATATCTTGCTGGTTTTTTTTTTTTTTCTGAATTCCAATCTTCCCCTTCAAACACAGGGGAACTGAGGCTCATAAACTGCTGTGGTCTTTTTAAGAGATGATGAGATGAAGTTTCTTCCATATTCTACAGATGAGTTGACCCAGATGTGGCAAGCTTAAGATAGTAGTGTGAGATCTTAGGTTGGTGAGAGCCCACAGGCAATGTCAGCATTTGCACGGCAGACTTGCTCACACGTGTGTGCATACTGTCTCAGATGGGAGAGGGACCCCTGAGGATGGGATGGGAATAAAAACAGAGACAGAGCAGACTTGAGTCTGGGCTTCGTTGTGTCCCTGGCTCTCAAGAAATGCCCCCAAGTCTAGCCAAGAGGAGAGATGCCTGCAGGGTGAACCGGAGAACTGGTTTGGCTGAATGCTCTAAATTTAGACTGCACTTGGACGCACCCTGCCTGGGTTTTGACTCCAGCCCAAGGCTGAAGCATGTTGGTGTTTTTCTCTTGGCTTCCCTGCAGGGCAAGAAAGCTGCTGCCCTCTTGGGTTCCTGAGGGCCCCAGCATCGGCGCCAGGTTTATAAATACCCAATCCTGTCCCTGGCATCTCCCACATTAGCTGATCACCAGTTAATTCTGGATTTCTCATGGAGCTTCTCTCCCTGTCCTCACCTGGGTGATAATGAAGGGTGGTGTGTCCCTCTACCTGGGGAGAGTCTGCAGCAGAGTGTGGCATGACCTTGAAGACACAGCTCCCAGAGCTTCCTCTGACTTATAGGGACCCTCTTGAGCAGTCAAAAGGCACATTGGGAGATGTTGTACTTCTCAGTCCTACTCAGGTAGAGAAATTAGAGGTTAGAGCTATATGTCATGGTGTGTGTGTGTGTGTGTGTGTGTGTGTGTGTGTGTGTGACAGAACAGAGAAAAGGTCACATGCAAAGTGTTTATTGAGTACTGTTTACTAGGCCTGTGCTGAATGACTGTGCATGCCAGCTGGTGATGTAAGCCAATAGTGAGAGTTCATGGTGAAACAGCATCCTGTCAGGATTCCCATGGAGGTGTGTTTCCTGACCCACAATATCTCGTGTAATTGCTACAGTGATCTAGGGACAGACGTACTCCTAATTTATGGAGAGGCACTGGGGGCTCTGAGCAGAGAAATGGCATGTCTGAATTCGTGGCAGACCAAAATGTTCTCTTCTCACAATGCCATGTTGGATCACTTGCCTCCGACTTGTGGCTGATGAGGCAAGGGAAGAAAGGGAAGAGATGTGAAGCTTTGATGACAGGGTTCAAGTCACAGCAGAACTGCTTTGAGTCACCTCCTCAAGGCCAAACCTCAGGCTTTTGGTCTATCAAATAGGGATGAGAATTGTGTCAGTATGCAGAATAATCAAGATCGGGTGTGAGACATGAACTTGGTAGGTGTGCCTAATCAAGTAGTAGAAAGGGTAAGAATGAAAGTTAGCTAGCATTTATATAATCCTTTCTGTATGCCAGCTTATGCTATGCACATTGCATATTTTATTGAACACTCCCAGCTGCCTTAAGAGACATGCTTCTGTTACTTAATTTTGAAAAGAGAAGTCTGATGGTCAAAAGTTTAAGTGACATGCTCATGGTCTCATTTACTATGGGATGGGGTATGGGTCTGACAGAGTTCAAGACTACGGTATTATGTCATGTATACTGCCTTTGTCAACCCATCATCACCATCATTACTATTACCATTACTCTGATCCCATTATTAGAATCATCACTACAATCACAATCACCACCATCACCATTGCCATCACCATCATCACTATCACCACCACCATCTCTATCACCACTGTTGTATATCATCATCATCACCATCACCATCATATCACCATCATCACCATCACCACCATAACCATTACTATCATATACCATCCTCACCATCATTAACATCACTACCACCATTGCCATCACAACTATAATCACTATCATATCTCCATCATCACCATCATCATTATTATTACCATCATTACCACCACACATATAATTTAAGTTTACCTGAGTTCACATGAAGTTTTAACCGACAGCTGTGGAGCCTGCATGGGACTGGACTGGGCCCTCTGCATGGGCCAGACAGTTGTGTAGCTTGGTCTGTTTGAGAGACCTCTAACAGGGGAAATAAGATCGATCTATCCCTGGTGCATGAACTGGCTTTTTGGAGCCCAGTGCCTATGGTGGGACACCTCACACAGCCTTGATGCAGGGGGAGGGGCTTGGACCTGCCTCAGTTGAATGTGCTGGGCTTTGCTGACTCCCCATGGGAGGCCATACCTTTTTGGAGGAAGGGATGGGGAGGTGCTGAAGGGGAGGAGGGGTGAGGAGGGGATCTGTGGTTGGTATATAAAATGAATAAAAAAATTCTTAATAAAAAAAAGTTTACCAGAGTTCAGATCCTTAGCATCCACATAAAAAGCCTGATATGATGGCATGAGTCTGTAACTGAGGCACTGGGGAGGAGGTGGCAGAGACAGGCCAGCCAGTCTAGCTAGTCAGTAAACTCCAGGTTCAGGGTTCTGTGAGAGACCCTGTCTCAAAATGTAAGGTGACTGAGGAAGCTACCAGACATCACATTTTGGCCTCCATGTGCAAATGGAACATGTGAACATGCACACGTAATACAGCCCAAGACAGAAAAATGAAATAAAAAGTCAGTTCTGAAGTCCTATCAGCTCCATTTTCAATACAATGCCACCTGTGGCTAGTGGCTGCTATATTGGAAAGCATAGATACAGAACATTTTTATCATCAGGAAGTTCTGTTGTTCAGGGCTGTTCTAGAATGTTCTAATCGTCAGTTTCTTTGTGCACAACTGTGCTGTGGAATAGTCTTCTGGTACACTGTCAGTGTGTATTACTTTCATTGGTTAATAAAGAGCTGACTGGCCAATAGCTTGGCAGGAAAAGGTGAGGCAGGACTTGGGGGGACAAAAGAGAGCATGGGGATGAAGAAGGGTGGAGTTGCCAGGAGACACAGAAACAACATGAACATGCTGAGCTGAAAAAAGTTACCATTGTGTAGTAGAGTATAGTTAAGAAATACAGGTTAATCTAAGATGTAAGAGCTAGTTAACAACAAGACTAAGCATTTATAATTAATAAGTCTCTGTGTGGTTATTTGGGAGGCTGGTGGTCCTCACGAAAAACTCTGCCTACACAACTGAGTACATTCTATATATACATTAGGACAATAGGTTAGTCTGGGCTTGGGACATATGATCATGGTGGCCAAAACAAACAAACAAACAAAAAACCACACCAAACCAAACAATAACAACAAAAACCTGGAGTAATGGAAGTGGACAGAGAGACATTCCCAGCTGTACACCACTTTCTTCCAGCGGCCTGCTGGGTAGTGATGTGGTGGTTAAAGACATCTGTAGTGGAGTCCAGGCTCAGCATTGCCATTTCTCAGATGCGTATCTGTGGGCAAACTGGGCAAACATAATAAAACATGCCCAGGTCTCAGTTCTCCAAATATGAGATGGATGTCCTATGACTTCAGGGAAAATTAGACAAACTGCATCAGAAGTGCCCAAATGTGGACAGGGAAGGTGACTCAGGCAGTGAAGTGCTTGCCCTACATGCAGAAGGAACTGAATGTGACCTTCATCAGGACCCACAATTAAAAAAATGCTGGGTGTGAGTCACTTTAAAAAGAAAAAGTATTGAGGGGGGCCAGCCAGTATAGAATACTTAGAAAGTTCCAGGCCAGTGAGAGACCATATCTCAGAAAATAAGGTGGACAGACTCCTAAGGAATGATAATGCAGGTTTTCCTCTGGTATACACATATGCTCATGTGCCCCCACACACTGTGTACATGTTTGCAAACACACAGACACACACGTGCACATGCACAAATCCACCCCCACGCACACCCATACTCACATGCAAAAACACATACTTGCAAATACACACACACACACACACACACACACACACACACACACACCCCTACAGAGCAGGTGGTGAAGACCCTTGAATTCTCTTCCCCCACAGTGGTACATGTATATGTTGTGGGGAGGGTGACCCCAGCTTTTACTCACATCTCTAACAGGCTTAGGATCAAAGAAGTCATGAGCTCTTCACCCTTCCTCAGTTTACAGCTGCAGACAGAGTTCAAACCTCTTTGGAAATTAATTTTTTTTAAATTGAAAATAGATTCTTCTCTGACCACAGTTTCCCCTCCTTCCACTTTTCTTCTCCTCCAGATCCACTCCCTCTCCATTTCCCTTCAGAAAAGAGCAGGCCTACGAGAAACAACAACCAAACACAATAGAACAAGACAATAAGATAAGGCAAAAGCTCTCATATTGAGGCTGGACAAGGCAACCCAACAGGAGGAAAAGAGTCTCAAGAGCAGGCAAAAGAATCCAAGACATATCTGCTCGCACTTTTAGGAGTCCCACAAAAATACCAAGCTAACAGCTGTAACATATATGCTGAGGACCTAGTGCAGACCCCTGCAGGCCCTGTGTTTGCCACATCAGTCTCTGTGAGCCCATATAAGCCATGCTTAGTTGATTTGGTGGGCCATATTTGCTTAGTATCCTCCATCACCTCTGACTCCTACAATATTTCCTCTCTCTCTCTTCTTTGGAGTTCTCTGATTTCCAAGGGGAGGGACCCTATGGAGGCATCCACTTTACACTCTCTCTCTGCATAATGTCTGGCTGTGGGTCTCTGCACCCATTCCCATCTGCTGCGGAAGGGAGCCTTTCTGATGATGACTTGACAAGGCACTGATTTTATGAGTATAGAAGAATATCATTAGGAATCATTTCATTGATTTTTTTTTGCCAGTTGTGTTTGGTTCTACCCTAGGTCATTGGGCTATCCAGTCTCTGGTTCCTGGCCATCCAGGCATAGGCTACCTCTCCTGACCTGGGCCTCATGTTAAACCAGACATTGGTTGGCCACTCCTACAAGTACTGCATCATCAATGCCCCAGCACATCTTGCAGGTAGGACAAATTGTAGGCCGAGGGTTTTGTGGCTGGGTTGGTGTCCAGGTTTCTCTTTCGTAGCCTGCAGAGTACCTTTCCACACCAAAGAGACAAAACCTAGGGGTGAAGGCTCCCTGCAGGCACCAGCTAGACCTTTCCACATTCAGTGGGCAGTGAGGATTTTGACCTTGGCAGTGGGGCCCCACGGTCAGTTTGTGGAGAGCGATCTGACCTAGCATCAGCTTGAGTTGTTTGTAGATTTGGTTGTTTGAGTCAGACAGAGTCATGGGTTTTCCCCAGCAAACAAAGCACGCAAAGCTTTCCCTAAACAAGAGAGAGGGTTAAGTAGAGCTGAATGCAAAGGTCTGGCAGTCACAGGAATAAGTGCCCTGCCCCTCCCATTCACTTCCCTTTCTCTCCCTCCACCCCTAAGTTCCTGGTTCCTCTCCTCTGCTTCTATACCATCCTGCTTCCTTGTTGAAATCAGCTCCTGAGTTTTGGACTCAGAAGTAGAGATCACCGTCACAGAGCCATGGTTCCTTGAGGCCCTGGGTATGGTAGTCCCCATTTAAAGGAGTTTGTGTCCACTTTCACGTCTGTCCTCTGGTGGGCTATGCTGGGAGCCCAGATGAAAAAAATCAAGGAACCTTCACTCACGTGCCCCAGGTTTTGTGGCAGGTAAAAATGGCAGAGCAGGATATTGAATTCAGGTCTGCAGGAAGTCAAAGCCTATGTTTTTTCCCCCACCTTTCCACATTCCTATTGGGTCCAGAGATGTTCTATGTGGCTTTACCATGGTCGGTAAACAGCCCAGCTCTGGGTGATGACATTGTCATGAGTTCAGATTTGAAAGTGGTTCTCAGTCACACAGCAGCAGTGGGATCTTGGGCAAGTTGCTTAAAACTGTTCAAAAACTGATTTGTGGACGGCAATTAGACTCACAGTGAGGAGGTTCCAGGGACTCACAGATAGGGCTCATGTTTGTCAAAGCATCAGGTCCACGGAGGGTCAGTAGGAGCTAGGATTTGTCCTTCCAGGTTGATCCTCAGAGGGCTCTGGGCCCTTGGAACCATGGCTCTGTCCATGCTTTGTGCTGGGCAGGTTCTCTGTTCTGGGCGTTGCAGGGGTTACCAGCATCCCTGGCTCCTTCCCACTAAATACCAGCTAGAACAGGCAAAAATATCTATAGAATTGCCAAACACCCCACCCCTGTCCCTGCTGCCATCACAAGATGGGTTGAGTTGCCCTAGTCAAAAATTCACTCTTAGATGCACCAAAAATGGTGCACAGGCCATTTGCCATCTCTGCTCCTTCCCCAAGCAGCAAAGCCTGGGAGGCCTTCAGGGTAGGTAGGGCTGCTGACTGACAGACAGGGTGACTGGCTCCCTATGCAGATTGGCACCCAGCTCTCCACAGCTTCAGCTGGCAATTAACTGAACAGACGTGCTATAATTGCCCGAGGATCGAGTTTCCTCTAGGGGTCATTTTGTTCAAGGTTCCTGTTCCTGTTTATTTATATTCATCCCAATACAAAGCATGTGCTCAGCTGAGTGGCGAATTAATGAAGGTAGGGTTGCTCCAGACGGCATCCTGGGAGTTGCCTGTAAAGCCACCCTCTAGAGCTCCCTCAT